>PVJH01004030.1:0-131886 GCA_004026705.1 Nesogale talazaci
GGTGGGAACTGCTACTCAAATTTTAAATGTCATAAACACCTAGTAAATAAATAATTTAGCCCTGATGAGGAACCCTGGTGGTGCAGTGAAGTAAGCCGGTAAGCGGCTGGTTCACTGCAGGGTTAGAATCTCCCTTCCTGGGACGTTCACTCCCCTCGAGAGCCACTCTCAGAACCCTCTTGGAGGAGATCCACTCTGTCTGACGGGGTTCCCAGGGGGTGAATAGCAGTCATTGCTATTGATGGGCGCCTTCAAGGCAGTTCTGTGACTCATATCCACCCTGCCCAGCAGGGCCAAACACTGTCTTGTCCTGCACCATCCTTATAGGTTGGAGTAAATATCATATATTTTTTATAATATAATGTTAGCTATAGAATTCCATATATTTTCACTTATCACACCTATTCCTTCAATCTGTCAGCAGCATTGATCATCAGATTCAGTGGAAACTTAAACAATGGAGGAAATTCCCAATTTATCCTTCAAATTTTATCTACCTGTTTTCTATGCTTTCAGATTATTTTAAAGGAACCCTGGTGGCTTAATAAGAGGGAGGAGAAAAAAAATAAGGAGCTGATACCAAGAGCTCAAGGAGAAAAAAATTGTTTTGAGAATGATGATAGCAACAAATATACAAATGTGCTTGACGCAATGAATGGATGGGTGGATTGTGATAAGAGTTGTAAGAACCCCCAATAAAATGATTTTCAAAGGTAACTACTCACTGGTAACTGAAGGACTGGAAGTTTGAACCCAGCTATCAGTTCCAGGGGAGAAAGACCTTGCCAATCTGCTCCTGCAAAAGAGGGCCACCTAAAAACAAACAAGCAAACACCTATGAACTCAGAAACCAAACCAGTGCTATGGAATTGGTCCTGATTGGCAAACCCTGAAGGACCAAATAGAAGAGCCCCTCTGGAGGTTCAAGACTGGGAGGTGTGTGAAAGCAGACTGCTGTGTCTTTCTGCTGTGCAGGAACTGCACCATTCACTCAGCAACCACGAAGCGAACCGTTGTGATCACAGTGCCACGCAGAAACCCTGCTGAGGGGACACACTCTATCACGTGGGTTTTCTGAGAGCTGAAACTATTTTGATGGCACCTAAAGACAATGACAAGACTATCTTACTGATTGCATGTCTACTTAAAATTTCCCTGTCTTCTTGAATAAAAACTTTTATCTTTGCATAGTGACACTTTCTAGCCTTCTGTTGCTGTTTTGTGTTAATAGCCAACTTTTATCTGCGGCTGGTGTTGCATTATCAGTTTTCTTTTGTTAATATTTACCTATCTTTTCCTAGATTTTTAAATTAGTTAATTTTCTATTTCATGGTGCCTTGCTCTCATGAAATAAATAAGTAGCACTGCATTTTTGCATTCCATTTTGAAATCTGTCATTGAGGAATTAATTTTGCATTTTATATTTATAAATTAGAATTTACATATGAGGGCTTATTGCTAAAATTTTACTTTCTGGTTTCAATTTATCGCACTTTTAGTGCTTTCTTCATAATCTTTCCTTTCCTGCCTTCTTTAGTTTAAACATGTTATCTACACCTTCTCCTTACCAAAATAAGGCCTTCATCTGGCTCTCCGGCCCCTGGGTTTTTCTACCCTCCCAGATTCTCCCATTTCAAAGCTCGCCCCCTTTGGTCACATTAAGTAGAATTTTAATTCTGGGCCATTAACTCTGAACATGATTGCTTCCTGTTTCTCAGTTTTCATGGAGACAAAAATACCTCACCTTTGTCAACATATTTAATTATGTTCATTTTACTTATCTCTCACGGCAACTACGGGATTTGTCTCTCGTCTCATTTGGCAACTTCCTTCCAAACAACTTCAATCTTTGGACTTTAATCTTCCTCTGATGTGTAGGTCTGGAGCTATTTTTATTCCATGTTCATAGCAATATATAGCAGGACACAAATTTTAGGTTTAAAAATACATTTTCATCAGAACTTTCAAATATTACCTGTCTTCTTTCACTCAGGGCTGTGTTTTAGAAGTCCAATGCCAGTTTCATTTTTATTTCTTTTTAGGTAAAGTTTTATCTCTCACAAAATTCAAAACTTTTCGTGTGTTCTTTGGTATTCATACAGCTCACTGTGACTTTTTATACTGTGTTCATATAGATTTGTCCTGATCGCTCCTATTTGGGATTCTATGGTCCCTTTCAAGTTTTCAGACTTTAATCTCTGTTCCATTTTACTGTCCTTTTATTTCCGTTTTAGTGGTGATTCATTAAATAATTTAATGCCTTCAACCTGCATTTATTTCTTTATTTGCTCACTCATCTAGCTCCATCATACAGTAAAATTGATTTTTGTGTCTATGAAAGAGTTCAAAAAGTTCACGCAAAAATGGAATTGAAGAAGAATATAATTTTCCCATTAACTTTTGAAGTCCTTCACTTGTGCATAGACCTACAGCTGTAAACTTGATCGTGGAACGGGCACCGCTGTTAAGTGAAAAGCATTCCTCACTCCAAAGAGCTTCTTTATACTCTCTTCATGCAGCCACGCCCTCTCCCTACCCACACCCCCTCCCCTCCCTCCCAGCCCCCACCCTCCACAACCACCAGTATATATTTGTTTGCATAGAATGTCATAGAAATGGAGTCATACGATATGCTACCTTTTGAGATAAGTTTCTTTCAACACAAATGAGATTTATCCACATTTCTTCATCTATAAATAACTCATTCCTTTTAATTTCTGAGCAGTCCAGTGGACACATACATCAGGGTGCTAATTCATCCACTGAGATGAAAGATATTTGGGCTGTTACCTGGCAATTATGAGTAAAGCTGATAGGAACATCCACTACAGTTTCATTTCTCCCAGGTAAATTTTGAGAAGAGAGACTCTGGGGTTATCTGACAAGGAGACATCTCACTTAATAAGAAATTATCAAGCTGTCTTCCAGAGGGACTGCATCATTTTGCATTCCCACTGACTGTGTAAGCCTTCCAGCAGTCCACACCCTCATCAGTATTGTCAGGATTTTTAATTTCAGCTATTTTTACAGGTGATAAGTGATATCTCATCATGGGTTTAATTTTCACTTCATTATAGCTAATGATCTTGAACATCTTTTCATATGCTAATTTCCATTCATATATCTTGTTTGTTGAAGCATTTGTTAAAGTATCTTAAGTCAGTTGCAAATTCAACTAAAGTTTTCATTGAATTGCTTATTTTCTGACTGTTGAATTTTGAGGAGCCCTGGCCTTGGAATAGTTAGGTTCTCAGCTGCTAACCACATAGTTGATGGGTGAGCTCCTCCTCTCTCCCACCCCCCACTTCTTAGTTGCTCCAGTTTCCCAAAAGGGCTGCCAGGCAGAATTCAACTTGATGGCGATGTGTTACATGCGTGGGATGTATGATTTGTAAATACTGTTTCCAAGTTTTTAACTTGTATTTTCAATGTGTTTACAATGTTGTTCTAAAAAAGGGGAGGACAAGACCTTAATCTTTTTTTCACCTTTTATGCATTATGATCTTGGTGACATGTCTAAACTAGATCTTTGCATCATCTCCATAATAGAAATTTACTTCTATAAGTTCTTCAAAAAGTGTACTATTTTATACTTCTATTCATGAGTTTATCAAAGTGCACCTAGAGACAGACTTTTTGAGTGTGGTGGTGATTGAGATTCTTTTTCAGTACCTTATGTTTGACATGCATTTTTCCTTCCCTTCCTTGGTTATGATTGTTTCTTTCTCTTTAAGTTGGTTGGCAATGTTTTCAGGTCTACTTCTGGACCGGCTTTTCCCTTTCAGTGAGGTCTTTCTTCATTGTTTATTCCTTAAGCAATATTACACTGTTCATATTACCTCATAGTAGACCTTAAAATTTGTAATAATATTTCTCTAAATCATATTTTACATTGTTTTGCTTCTCTTGCTTTTTTTATTTCCCACATAATTTTCAGAATTCATTTTTCTATATGTACAAAATATCAAGCTGACATTTGAGAAAGGTAGAGGATGAGCTGAGTTAAAGTTACAAAATAGTTTGAAGAGAAGTGACATCTTTATTATGTTTCATTTTCTCATCCATGGTATATTGCTACATTGATTTAGACCTTTATTTCTTTCATTGATATTTTATAAAACTTTGAACATTTGATGTATTTTTGCTATATTTATTTAATTTCACTAGTATTATAAATTGCATTTCAATTTTTAAAAAATTATTCTTAGGAGTCTAATAAGCATCTTGGAAATGTGGGTTTGTAATTTGTATTCAATTTAGAAAATTCCGGTCATAATTTCTTCAAATATTTTTAGTTCCTCCTTTCCCCATGAATTTTATTTATATATGTATTTCTATTGCTATTATCTCATAGGGTACTAATATTGTTCTTTTTTCTTCTGTGCTTTAGTTTAGATAGCTTCACGTGGATAAACTAGACCCAAACCATGAGCTATAATAATAATAATAAGTTCATGAATGATTTTCTTCTGTCAAAGAATCCAGCCCTTGAACTACAGGTTGGATGATGTCAAAAGCTCATTTTTTAAGTATTTTATCCAATTTTCTGTTTAAAGTAAGGGGAATTTTGGCCCATATTTACAGTTATGGTGGGTGAAATGTCTTAATACAGGTCTTCCACCCAAGTCTCTGTGAGTCCCACCAAAAGATTGAGTGGCATGTGCCTGCCAACATGGTGACTTTGGTTGTGTGTCTTTCAGTTGGTTCCAAGTGACGGCAACACTAGGTACGACAAAGTGACCCACTTCCCATCCTGTGTCATGGTCACCATTGTTATGTCTAATTTTAGGCCCATGAATACACCCCCAGTATCAATCCTTGTTGTAGAGGGCCTTCCTCTGCATCACTGCCCTTCAACTTTACCAAGTGCCAGGTCCTTCTCCAGGGACTGCTCTCTCCTGACAACGTGCCCAAAGTGCGCGAAACTTCAAACACACAAGCTGCCAATCATTGAGTCAAGTCAGATACATGGTGACACTGAAAAATAGGCTGGAACCGCCCCAGTCGGTTTCTGAGAACCTACAAGACTAGGCATCTCCTCTTTCTTCCACGGAGTCACTGGTGGCCTTGAATTGCACTTGTTCTACAGTTTGAGCCTTACGTAGGGTCACCTTTCTTTGGAATGGGGACCAATGTGGATCTCTTCCAGTAAGTTGACCCGGTAGCTGTCTTCCAGATTTCCTAGAATTGATAAGTGTTTCATCAGCTGATTGAAACCTTTTGACTGCTATTGCATCAACTCCTGGAGCCTTGGGTTAATGCTTTCATTGCAGCTAGAACTTCTTCCTTCAGTAACATTGGTTCTTGCTTATATGCTACCTTTTCAAATGGGTGAATGTCAACTAGTTCCTTTTCGTTCAGTGACGCTGGGTATTCTTTTGATACTTTCTGCATCATTCAATATTTTGCCAAAAGGGTCTTTTAATATTACAACTCTAGGTTTTAATTTTATTATGCAAATAAGATATGTGTAGCACTAAGAAAAGAGAATGGGCATTTTTGTTACCCCTCATGGCTATGAGGTTGAGCCATCTTTTAAGCAACAATAGAGAGAGAAGAGCTGGGGACCTTGGAAGAGTATGTCCAAGAGCTCTGTCTGATGTGGAGGCCACCAAGACCAGATGCAGCAGAGACTGTGGCACCATGGAGACAGAGATGATGGAAGCCCTTCTCCTTCTCTGGCCCAAATCTGTGGAACTGTGGGAAAGAGCAACAGATGAGCTGGCTTCCTGACCCATGGAAGCAAGGGCCAAGGCTCTGAGGCTGAGAACCAAAGAGAGACTTGGCTACCATGTGGCTGAGAGATTGAAAATCACAGAGAGAGAGAGTTGGCTACTGGCTCATGAGACCCATGACTGTATCCTTGCTGTTCGTTGGTCCTGATTTACGCTAGCCTATTGGCCTCCCCGTTCGACCCCTTAATAGTGAGTATAGTATGTGAGTTCTGCATGGTCATTGCAACAAATTATAAGACCCAGTATAAAAATAGAGTGGTGGGGGAGGGATGTTTGGTGTCAGAATGAAAATTGGATTGTGGAGGCATGTTTGACCTGTGCCTCATGGTAGTAGGGAAGCCAGTGGTAGTTAAATACGTCCACCTCCATTGCCATTCACTGACACAATGTGGTGACCCACATTGATACCTTTTTATTTCATCATAATTCTTTTTATTCTTTAGATTGGATGATTTTTATTGCTCTATCTTCAAATTCACTGACCTTTATTCTACTATTTGCATTTGATACGTAGGCTCATTGGTTAGTTATTTAGTCTTGCACTATCAATTTTAAATTCTATTGGTTTCATTTAAATATTCTATATTTCTCTACTGACATGTCCTGTCTTTTCATGCATTGTGGACAGCATTTTCCACATTTCCTCAGTTGGTTTCAACTGCCATAGCTGATTCTGACTGAAAATGACCCACTGTGTCATCCTGTAATGGTGCTCCATAAGGATTTCTGTGGCTGATATTTTGGACGTAGATCCTCAGGCCTTTCTTCTCATGTGCCCACAGGTGGACTTGGGCTTCAAAACTTTTGGCTAGC
This sequence comes from Nesogale talazaci, assembly GCA_004026705.1. Lineage (NCBI taxonomy): Eukaryota > Metazoa > Chordata > Mammalia > Afrosoricida > Tenrecidae > Nesogale > Nesogale talazaci. The sequence continues at coordinate 6,549 of PVJH01004030.1, forward strand.
TACCAAGCACACTAACATTTTACATCATCCAATAACTTCATAGTTAAAATAAACCCCATCAAGCCCTGATCCTCACTCCTGGTGCCCCTCCCAGACAGGACAGAACTGTCCTTGAGCTTTCAAGGCTCAAATCTGCATGGAAGCAGATAGCTACATCTTTCTCTCCTGGAGCAGCTGGTGGCTCAACCCATGGTAATTGGGAGTTGAGGGCTTAACTTCAGTGCCACCATGGCCCTTTATCACCATAATATTTGTTTTTAAATCTCTGCATGATCATTCCAACATCAAGATCAACTATGTATTGGCATCTGCTGCTTGTTTCTTCTCTTAAGATTTTTTTGTCATGAATTTTGGGAATTGAGAATATTGTGCTGTGGATATTATGAACCATGCTTTGTCCTTCCAAAGAGTGTTGTCATTTTAGTCTTAGTAAACAATTAGCTTGGTTAGACTTAGACACAGAAGGAAAGTTTAAATCTCATCTTCATTCTTTTAGCTCTAGTCAAATTATCCTTTGTCCTATGCTTTCATGACCCATGGATTAACTAGTAACTTGGACTAAGTTTTAACACAGAATGTGGAGTTCTTCCTTCCTGAAACGCTTTTGCACGGTTCCTCACTCCTAAAGCTGGCAGTTCTAGTTCACCCAGGCTTTTCCTCCTGATTCCTCTGTCCAACGATTCAGAGGGTTACTGATGGAGCTTTTGCTGCCCCTGTGCCATTGCTATACTTTGGGCCAGTTGCCTATTCCAAGTTCCAACTTGCCTTCAAAACGTGCTTACCCTTGCTTAGCCTCCAAAGCTCCCAGGTTGTTGGTTTTAATCAGTTTTTAAAGACTATATATTTTGTTTCGGGAAGAATTGGCTTATTAGAAGCCTACTTCAACTCAGAAGCCAAGCTGGCATTCATGTGCTTTAAGAGACCTCAAAAGTGTTTGCTATGTGTTACGAGGCAGAGAACCACTACAATAAGGTTTAACCTAGGGTTCATTTCAGAGGTGGGAACTAATAGACCATAATCACTAGGCAAAAACTGGCTCCTTAGTCAAGACCTGGAAACCATGCTAGGAGATGGGCTCATAGAGTCCAAGCTCTGGACTCTATGGAAACTGTTAAAAAAAAAAAAAAGAAAGAAAAGAATGCCATTGGGCTGAGCCCCGGTGGCGTAGTGGTTGTGCGCGGGACTGCGGCCCACCGAGACGGAGGTTCAGTTCCAGCAGTGGGGCTGGGCCTCCTACTCCCACCACCAGAGAGCAGTGATGCCCCCCACCCGAAAAAAAAAAAAAACATTGGAAACTGTTAATAATGGGTTGAAATCAAAAGTAACTATAATTTCACAACACAATAATCATTTAAATACCCAACCCTTCCTGTGATACTAGTCCTCTCGAGATTCTGTTTTATCTCATTTCTACAACCAAATAGCTTGCTATTCATTTTCCAAAGGTAGTATTTTATCCATTTATATACATAGATGCAGAGCTCTGCTATATTATCCATAAAAACAAGTCAACTTAAACCTTTCATAACTAGATATTCCTTTTTTAATGACAGAAATCTGTATTTGCAACTATGCCACATAGAGCAGTACAGGCAATACAGTGTTTGATACTGTTAAAGCAGTTAATGCTGCATTTATCAAATGGCTGGTAGTAATTAATAGATGCCGTGTGAAATCTAATTTTTTAAATAGCAGAACAACTCTTTCCCAGATCCCCTAGAGGCAGCATCATCAACCGTTATTTCCCTTTGTTGATGGAAGAGGAAAATAGTCAGCCCAGGCAAACTCCAATTGGAATCTGTTCATCTCAATCCCGCCTTGCGTCAGAAATGAAAACGTAATTTCCAGCCCTTCTTCACAAACTGAATTGTTGTTATTATTCAGCTTTCCATATGTGAGAAGCTGTCACCTCTGTCAACGTCAGCGTGTCTCCATTTATGACTCCAAAACCAGACTTGCAGGTCTGAGCACACACTGAGCATCTCAAGTGAAAGGTAATTTCTCTTTTAATGCACCCAGGGTCCTACTGATAAGAGTCAAGTCTCTGGCTTGAATATTTGTTCCTATCATCTCCTAGTAACATATTAATACTCCTAATGTCTTCCACATATGCTAGACGTCTCTTCTCGTTGGATGTTTCTTGACAAGGGATCCAGGAGCGGTTATTACCCACTGTCAGATGGATGCCACTTACAGAAAATGTATGCTTGGTTCTCGGTCCTGCTCCAGGAAACTAGCCTCTGGCTGCTATGGTCTTTCTCAGATACTCTCCCTCTAACTATGACCATCACCTAGTCCATTTTCCTGTAGTTTCTGCCTACTCCAGGAACTGCTTCTTTGATGGTAGAGAAACAAGATCTGGCATCATCAGACCTAGTAGGCAGCATTAGGGGTGGACAAGGACATTGTTAGAGTACCTCTTTTGAAGGGCACCAACTCACCATCATACTAAGCATAGAAGAGCAAAACAAAATGAAAACTAATGTCATCTGTAAACACTTCCAAAGGTTAAGTGTGACAAAATTTATCTTAGGCGTGAAGACAATTTTTGAGTGGTATGGCCCTGAGTTGGGGTTATTCCTAAAAAGAAAGGGGAGGTGGGGACTACATTAAAACAAAGAAAACTGAATGTATCTGCATGATAAAGCAGATAAAGCCTTGTGAGACAAATCTATTGCATGTTAAATTGAATGTAGGATTCCTTGGGATATCACAGAGAGGAAGCGCCAGAGGGAGGCAGATGTTTGGGGAGGTGAGATAAAAGAGAGAAACGGAGAGGCAGGATTCTGATGTGATCTAATTAAAGAGTAGGGCCCTAATATCTTAGAGAGAGGGCAAGAGGGCTGACAGGTCCAAGAGGAGACTTCTAGGTATGGCTCGGGGCCAGTGATAGTTTGTGTAAGTTCATGGGTCTTTGGTTTCCACCCTTCTCATTCATCCCAGTGCTTAGTTAAGTGTATTTGACATAGGAGCTTTGTGACTCCGTGGGAAACAAAAACAATAACCCTCACTCCCATGGAGTCGATGCCAACACAAAGCAATGCCACAGGACAGGGTAGGTCTGTCCTGCAGGTTCCCGGTGCAGTCACTCTGTCGACAGTCACTAGTTTGCCCACAGAGTGGCTCTGCCCACTAAGCCAACATAGAATAGAAGCAGATGATCTAGAGATGGTGGAGATCTCAAGTTGTGTTACCAGTAACAAAACAAATGTAGGCTTACTGTAAACTAATAAATGATGGTGATTAGTAAAATGAAAATGAGTAGAAAGATAACTTTTCCCCAAAATATGCTAGTGGTTCCAGTGTGGACCTCCTTAAGGTGTGTCTAGAGAGGTGGTAGGTAGTGAATCACTAAGTGATATCAAGTCCAGCTTTTGAGCAAAGATGAGTCATTGCACACAAAAGTTGGGACATGAAAATCTGAAAATCAGTCATGGACTGCTCAAATGCATTGTTCCTAACTGTTCACCAGGTACTTCAGTTTTATCATTGACTCAGTTGGTGGGTTCAGAATTAAAAGCACCCCTCTCACAATAGGCAATGCATTGTCTCTTCTTGGTTTGTGTGTGTGGAAGCGTACTACTCAAAAAAGACATCTGTCCAAGAGCAAATTTCTATTGATCTACATTGCAAAGTCCCGAAACACTAGAGTCATTCATTGCAAATAATATATAAGTTCCCCTAGCAACTCCAAGATTATTGAAATTCAACTCCACAAAGGCCTCTCAGAACAATCTGTGTAGAGAGACAACCTTTTGTTCCTCTTCAAAGGCTCTCTAAACCTAACATACAGGGAGAGCACAGCCAGATGTTCTAAGCACTGAAAGTATTGTGGAACTGAGCTGGGTTAGAAATAAAAGAAGAATTCATGTTTATTGCGGGCCTACTTCAGATCAATTTTCACATGAGTGATGGCGATTAATAAAATGAAAATGAGCAGAAAATAGATTATCTTTGCCCCCAATATGCTAATGGTTCTGTTAGGTAGCAGAACAGAGACCAGGTTGTCCCCTGGGCATATGTCAATTCAGGCCCCAAATCAGGCGATACACCTATTTGGGCAAGTACACCTGGATTGGCCCAATCTAGGCCAGGTGGGCTTAATTCAGTCAATGGGGTCAACTAGTATCATCCACCACACCTCCCAGTAGAAGGCCCCCAAAAGGATGAAGTGGAAGACCACCCTCCCTTTTTCCACTCCTGGCTTCTTGACCTTCTTTACAGTTGTGCTGTGGTCTCTCTATCTTTTTCTCTGGCCTCAGGCTGCCTTGTATGGGTGGGTAATCCACGAGGTTGCCCACGTTCTTAATTGTATAGCGTGAAGCTTCCTCTATTCTTTACAAAAAGCAATTAATGTTCACAGAATGCCCTGATACTCTTAAATGGTATGTGTCTATGGCCCTTCAGTTCTGGTTCAAATAAGCTGGGCTTGGATTCTCGTTTTGGCAATCGATGACTCTCCCAGGAAATAATGTAATATAATGTAATCAAACCCAAGATGGGATCTCTGGTGAGCAGTCAAGTAGTTGTGGGAAGATTAGGGTAAAGTGCTATCTCTTTGATCAGGCCACTGCCCTGATGTACTGAAAGGAAATTTCATAGGAGGTATGGCCTACTCTTACATAAGCTGACACTGTGGGAAAGTTATCCACTTCTTGATGATCTGGTCCTTGCATGTGGCTCTGCATTGCCTGATAACCCTGGGAGCTTTCCGTGGCCTGCCATATTGCCTGATGACTCTGGGTTTATTCAACCCTGAGCCATAAACCTAACTTACTTCCTGGTTCATCAGCCCTGGCAGCTATACCAGTCATGAAAGGCTGATCTGGAATTTATCTGCCTGTTTCTTCACCAGTCTGTGATTTTTCTGCCTTCTGGATCATCTACCCGTTTCCTGGTCTACCAGCTCTGGCAGCTACATGAGTGAGGAACAACCTCCAGCTTAGTACCTGAACAACAGACTTGAATCAGGCTGGACTTACCTGCTTCTACAACTCTGGAAGCCATTTTCTCTATATAAGTTTCTTCCTTTATATGTATAAGAATCAATGGTTTTTCTTTTCTGGAGAATATAGCCCAACAAAGTGACTATAGACTATACCAGTGTTCTTGAATTATTTGTGTATTTTATGTCCAACTTTGTGGAGGTTGGTCAATATTTTTAATGAAATAGAATATAAGACAACAGTATAGAAAGTGCTCAGCATCCATATATTCTGCTGTTTATGTTGGTGGTGATGGTCCTAAGTCAACTTCAACACTTGGCAACCGAGTGTATGACAAAACAAAACATTATTTGGTCCTATACTGTCTTCATGATCACTGGTAGCTTTGAACATATTTTTGTAGCAATAGTGCCAGGCCTTCCAACCTAGAAGGCTCGTTTTTCCAGCACTATAGCAGACAATGCTCTGGACAGATCCACAAGATTCCCATTGGATAATTTTAGGAAGTCAGTTGTCGGAATGTCTCTCTAGTCATCCTAGTTTGGAACATTGGTGGCATAACTTCCAGAATCACAGCAACATACAAGCTACCACAGTGTGAAAACAACAGTATGGTGGTCATGTACTCTTCTGGGTACTGGTTTGTGAAATATGTGTGCAAAGACGTCAGTTAATTGGGTTAATTAATGTTGGAGGATTTGGGGATATAGATTTAAGTCATTTTCGCATTCTTGCAGACTCTGATTATAGAACCACTCCTTGATAATTCAAAAACTATTAATCATGCTGGGGTGAAAACACATGTACACATAAAGGAGAAATGCAACATAGAGATACCCTGAGCAGTATACATGCCAGGACATGTGGAGACAGTTGTGTTCACATGTCAGGGCAAACAGAGGCAGTGCCTTAATTAATTACTCTTATTGCTGTTGCCAGCTGCCATCACATCAGCCCCTGAATCACAATGACTCCAAACACAACGCTAGGAAACTCTGAATGGTCTTGAACTAGCCATCATCAAAAACCCATCAGACTGTAGTAGGTGGTCAGACCTTTCCCCTCCTTCCTGTGGTCTGGAAGCTCCACTAAAATCTGTTCATCAACAAAGCAACCCTCAAGCCTACTTTGACTGATGGGTGGTAGGTGCTTATGAAGTGCACTGGTCAGGAATCAAACCTGGGCCTTCTTCAGGGAAAGTTAGAATTCTATTACTGAGCCCTTTCTCTCTCATTGTCTTGCCGCACAATGGTGCTCTTATGTGGAGTCTCTCTACCTCTTCTTGTGACTAGCTTTTTAACACTTGGCCACACTCTCAGAAATCACCCTGGCAGTACTGGTCCATGAGCAGGTCTGCTCTGGGCAGATTTTCCAAGCCCTAGACTCAACACAAGGGAGCACTGGTGGTGATGCAGGCAAGGCATTGGGCTGCTAACAGCAAGTCAGCAATTCAAACCTCCCAGCAGCTTCATGAGAGGAAGATGAGGCTGTCTGCCCCCATAAAGATTTAGAGTCTCAGAAACCCTATACAGGGTGTCATTGTGAGTTAGAATCAACTTGATAAAAGATGTTTTGTTTTGTTTTTACTACTCAAGATGAGAACCACATGATCACTTTCCCTCAGCAACTCCAAAGATTTACCAACACTGATATTTACATGCAAAACATACATATACCACATATCAAGAGATCATCCTACAATGTCAGGTTTCTTCCAGCTCCCATCTTTTCCAATCCATCACTATGGTCTCCACATTTATGAAGACAAGGGTTAATGAGTAGGTAAACTCCATCAGTAAACAGAGCCTGCTATTAGGACAGGAGTCCTAGCCCTAGGAGGCCTGAGACCATCTTTCCATTGGGTATAATAGTCCTTGTGGTGCTCATCCTATGATGCACCAACCCTGTGATATGCCAAGTATGTCCTAGGATTAAGACCAAAATTTTCAAAGCTCTAACTTTGATGTGGAAGACAAGGAAAACAAAAAATACCTTCCCCTTTCCATCAGTAACACTGTTGACAGCTACTGAAAGTTGTATTTATTTGATAGCAGTATCCCAACCATAAGTTCAGTTCAAATTCAGAAGAGGACATAGAACAAGGCATATCATTGCTGATGTCATATGGATCTTGGCTGAAAGTAGAAAATACTAGGGGGGAGGGCTTGGGGGGATCTGACTTGTGTTTCACTGACTAATGCAAAGACATTCAACTGTGTGGATCATGACAAACTATAGATAGCCTTAAGAAGAATGGGAATTCCGTTGTGCTCATTGAATGTGTACATGGATCGTTAAGCAGTTGTGAAAACAGAAAGGAAATAGCGCACAACTCAAAATCAAGTAGAATGAGTGTTAGGATTGTATCCTCTCACCATACTTTTTCAGTAAGCAAGTAATCAGAGAAATTGGATTATATGAAGAGGAACTTGGCATCAGGATTGGAGGAAGCCATATTAGCAATCTGTCATATGTAGATGACACATCCTTGCTTACAAGCCCTTGAAGGTCTTCCTGATGAAGATGCAGGGTTGGAGCCTTCAGGATGGATTAAGACTCAATGTGAAGAAGATCAAAATTCTCCCAACTCAACCAATAAATAACATCATGATAAACGGTGAAAAGCGTGAAGTTGTTGCGGATTGTGTTTTGCTTGGTTCCACAATCAACGTCTATAGAAACAGTAATCAAGAGATCCATAGACATATCGCATTAGGTGACTCTGTTGTTCAACTTATCTTTAGAGTGTTGAAAAGTGAGAAAGTTTCTAGGAGAACTAAGGTGTGCTTACTTCAGCCTCCTATGCAGGTGCAAGTTGGACATTGAACCAGAAACAATCAAAAGGAATCCATGCATTTGGATCAGGGTGCTGGTAAAGAATATTGAAAGGTCCATGGACTTCCAAATGAACAAAAAAGTCTGTCCTAGGAGAAGTGCAGCCAGAGTTCTGCTCGGAGGCAAGGAGAGGGAGATTTTGTTTCACGTACTTTGGACATGTTGTCAGGGGAGACTGATCCCTGGGGAAGAACGTGATCCTTGGTAAAGTCAAGGGGTAGTGAAAAGAAGGAAGACCCTCCACAAAATGGACTGACATGGAGGCTGTACCCATGGGTTCAGGCATAGCCCTTGTGGTGCAGGGGCAGGCAGGTTTTGTTCTCTTGTACACAGGGTCCCTGGGATTCAGAACTAACTCCATGGCTTCCAACAGCAAGAACACCCCAGGTCCGTGTAGACCAGCACAGAGCACTTCACTCATTCGGGGCCTGTGAATCCTTTGGGAAAGGTGTGACTTTGGAATATGCCCCCCCTTTAAAAAGTGTGTCATTAAGTCTGCTTTAATGTGACACATCCGTGTGCTATTATCACTATAGTACCCATTTGCCTTCCTGCCTTTCTGTGCTCCTTATCTTTCAAGCATCTGTGAGCAGGGTTCTTGGCAGTAGGTGATACTGGCAGAACACAGAGGAAATGAACCTTGCTCATAACAGTAATTCCTCACATTTATATACAGCTTTATAATTGGCTAGGCACATTTAATGCCTTATTCCAATTAATCATCTGGACAGTAGGCACTAACCTAATACTCAGAATTCTCAGAACCTCAATATCAAGGAGGCTACGCAACCTTCCCCATGGTCACGTGAGTAGCAAGTGCTGGAATCAGAACTGGGGCTTAACCCTGCTAACTCTAAATGCCATGCTTTGAAAGGAACAGACAGGGTTCACCACACACAAGGCTGGGATTGCTCACAAGAGGACTGATAATGAAAGGCATGAGACATACAACATGGCAGGTTCTGCTCTATGTGCACCGTATTATAGGGAACATCTAGTTTATTTCTTACAAAGAAGTGGACCTTGTATAAAGTGACCATACGTCCAACTTTTTCACAATTTAACAATGCCCCATGGCATTTTAAAATTAAATATATATATATATATATATAACAATACTATGTTTGCATTCTATGAAAATTTTTGTTGCTCCATATAGACCAAATTTTTAATCAAGAACTCCTCCCCCTTCCCCGGGTCAATGGCGTCCTTCTTAAAATCTGGTCACTTTACCCTCATATCATTTGCCATTTTTCAGATGAGTAAATAGAAGCTTAGTGAATTTGTTCAAAGTTACTGGCCAAGAAAGGACCCACCTGGAACTTGAACCAGGGCAATTTTTTTAAATCATTTTATTGGGGGCTTATACACACTTATCACAATCCATACATCCATCCATTGTGTCAAACACATTTATACATTTGTTGCCATTTTCAAAACATTTTCTATTTGAGACCTTGGTGTTACAAGCTATAAATGAAAAACCAACAGTCAACATGATAGCCAATGGAGAAAAGACTAACACAATCCCACTGAAAAGGAGGACCAGAAAAGGATGTTCCTTGCCCCCACTCTTATTCAATATTGTACTGGAGGTTTTAGCTAACAGTATAAGGCAAAGAAAAGACATCAAATGTATTCGGCTGGGGAAGGAAGGAGACCTTGGTGTCACCTCCTCATTTTTTTTTCCCTCTCTTCATGACCCTCCCTAATGAACCTTTGATAATTTATTATTTTGTTTTGTTTTATTTGTTTTTTAATCATTTTATTGGGTGCTTGTACACCGCTTTTCACAATACATAGATACATATCCTGTACCGAGCACCTTCACATGACTGCTGCCATCATCATTCTCCAAATATTTGCTTTTCCACTTGAGCCTTTAATATCAGTTTCTCATCCTTTCCCCTCTGCCCTTGCTCCACCTCCCCCACCAACCCTCAATACCTTATAAATTATTATTGTTTTGTCATATCTTACACTGCCCGATGTCTCCCCTTGCCCATGCCTCCAATGTCTGTCCTCCCAATAGGAGGCTATCTGTAGATACTTGTAGTTGGCTCCCTCTCTCTACCCCACCTTCTCTCCATCCATCCAGTAGTGCCACTCTTACTACTGACCCCAAGGGGTTCATCTGTCCTGGAATCCTTGTATTTTCAGTTCCCGTCTCTACCAGTGTACCTTCTCCAGTCCAGCTGGATTTGTAGGGTAGAATTGGAATCATGATAGTTGCGGGGAGGAAGCCTTCAGAAAGTAGAGGAAAGTTGTATGCTTCATCACTATCTCACTGCACCTTGACTGGCCTGTCTCCTCCCCGTGACTCCTCTGTAAGGGGGTGTCCAATTAGAACCAGGGCAATTTTGATGGTGTGCTTCATCTCTGTACACGCACTTGGCACCTCTCTTCTCTGAAGTCTTCTTACCTACTTTAAGTTATCCAGTTCCCCATGCTTTCTTAAAACTGTTTAGGGCTAGTGTGATGGCTCCCTTTTACAGATGAAGAAATGAGGCCCAAAAAAAAGAGTCGAGAAATGTAGAATTTCAGCACTGAAAGAGATGACAAAACTCAATTACTTCCCTACCCTCATTTTGTTTGACCAGATGAAGAAGCGGTCCCAGAGACAGACAGTGGTTCTCCTAAGCTACAAGACTTATTAGTAACAGCCCAGATGCTAGTCCAAATCTCCTGAGCATCTACATCTGCCTTAGGGGGGCTCCCCAAAATGGGAAACATACCTTCTTTTTGGCTATTTAATGTACTCAACCTTCAAGGAGCTGATCTCAACAACAGAAATGCTATTGCCACTTCTCACTCACCACAGTCCCAAGGCTATCTTGAGGATTAAGTGAAAGGGGGAACACAAATCAGGAGGCACAGTTCCTGGCTCAGGGCAAATGCCCGAGTAAGTGGTTTTTGAAAAAAAAAATTGCTTCCCCCTTCCCTCCAAGTCAGGTAGTGAGCAGAGGATTGAGGACTGGAAAAACTGCTAAGGCATCTCTCAGAAGCCAGCCTTACTGTTGCTGGTGTCAGGGGAATAACAAGCTCTCAGGAGTCAGAAAGCAACTTGCTGTTAGTTATGCCTTCTTCCAATTGCCACAGTTGGCATATTATATTAAAGACACAGAGGTGGAGAGAAGAAAGCTGCTTTGTGGGCATAAAGAGCTTCATGGAAGCAGAGATTTTTCACATGCTTCATGCTGATTGACGGATGTCTTCTCTTTAAGTGAGAGGCTGTCAGGCACCATATTGTTAAGAGCTTATCAAATTTGTACACAGGATATTCTTTATTGCATCATCCCATCAGATCCTTGCAATATCCATGTAAAATTAAATAGAGAGTCATGCCTTATATGGACACAATGTGACAAGATCTCCATCAGCAAGAGCAGGCAAGTCCCATCTTGTTAGAAACCAGTGCCCAAGTCACCTGCTCCTATGGAGATGCCACAAAACAAAGAAAGAAAACAGATCTGTTCTCAGGTGTTAGTACCTGTTTGCTGCCTCAGAAATGGGAACGAAAGGTGGGCATATGGACAAAATGACAATGGACACTAAATGCTTATTCATGGAAATGCATAGCGAGGAGAGAGTTTCAGGGCATGGGTAAAACACGTGATACTAGGGCCAGCTCAGTATTGGAATGTTTGGGCTTCAGACATGAATCTGGCCTTGGAGTTCTGAACTCCCATACAACATTACAAAATGAAATGATGTGTTGACTGCTCTTCTAGGTTCCACGGAACCTGGACCATTCAAATAACATGGTGAAGTCACATTCTTCAACTCCAGCTCTCTCTTCTCTCTCCTTCCTAGATCCACCTTCCCCATGCACTTACCCATCCACTGGTTCCAGAATCTCATTTCATTCCTGACCTCATCCCTGAGAATCAGCCCTATACCTCTCAGGGACCATTAGGCATTCCCTCTGCATCAAAACTCTTCATATTTAAAATGGGGTGTACATCTCTTTCTCTAAGTCATTACTTAAGCGTCAATGCTAATTCTGTTGGTGGTCCCACCAGTGACATCAACTTGATCCAAGTTTGGAACCAGCTTCCAGCACTTTACTACTTCTTGCATTCCCAAGGATTTATTGAGGGTCTACCCTGTGCCAGGAACTGTGTTGAAGATACCCATATGAATACGATACACTGAGAAGCTCCATGTCCTCATCCCTGACGCTATGACTCAGAAAGATGAATGACCCTCTTGAAGAACTTCTTGTATTTTCTGTGGGAAAATGCCCACCTCATAAGGGGGCTGTGTATGTAAGACACTGTGTTCCTGTCTGCCCTTCCTCTCCCCTCCAGTCCTTTGTTGAACTCCTTTGTTGAACTCCATGGGATTTCTGCCATGTCTGCCTTCTGGCAGTGCAGCACTGCTGCCTGGCTTCCCTATCTCTGAACCACAGTTCTGAACACACAGGATGTGTTCAGTAACAGCTTGCTGCTTCTACATTGTGAGGATAGCCAAACTCAGACTAGAAATCTCTCAAGTTCCCAGAGGACAGGAGATCAGAGCAATGAGTGCAGAGCTTGGCACATGGCAGGTATTCTATAAAGAATCATATTCACCCTCCCTCCCAGAAGACTGTCAATATACACATGGTTCTTCATCATTTAAATACCGGAAACCTCACCTCCTCCTTTGCATCTGTCAAGGAAAACTAACAACATGATTTGGATGAATATCGGGGAAGCCACACGCTTCCCTCTGACTTCCCCATCACAATTAGTAATAGACTTATTTCCCCGTATTCTCCCTCTCCTATCTTTTCATTGTTCATTAAAGAATGAGATGAACTGATGACAACTCACAAAAGGTGCCGAAGCCAACTGAAAAGGCAAAAAGGAGGGAAAAAAGGTCGGGGTGGGGGGAGTGTTTTAGGAAAGAATGAAGTACAATAGTAGGAATAATAAACCCAGGCACCAGGAAAATCTCTGCCAGGTGGCCACAAACGGTTTCTATTTCTGTCCTTGTCAAGTGCATTGGCGGATGAGACCATGGACAAATACTTCCTCTCTGACAAGAGACACTTTTGTGCACCGAGTCCTTCATTAGCTCTGCTGTCTGAGGTGAGTTCATGTTCCTCCGGGCAGTTGTATTAGTCCTCTTCATCCTCAAAGCCTTTCAACCGCGTCACCAGCACACTGATCATTATTAGCAATGCTCAAAGTACATGTTCTAAAAACTCATATTAAAAACGCCCTGCTTCATTTCCAACGAAAGAGTTTTTAGTCCAAGTAACTTGGTCCATCTGTTTTAGAAATAAGTCATTTATGAAAGGCTTTTCTCCTCTGTACATTCGGTAGGCAGAGAGCAATAACCCAGCAGGCCTGCCTTTATCATTGAAGAAAAGGGAGTCAAAATTCCATTTATAAAGCAATCCTTAAAATAACTTGGAAAGACAGCAGGTTCTAATGAGTGGCCCAGGTCAGGCTGGCAGTCACCAATTAGCTAACCACAGGAAAAGAAGAGGATTTACAAATCCACTTGTCATGAATTATTTGCTGAGTGCCGGTCTCAAATGCCAAAGCTATACTAGGTATTCCTGATAGCCAGCTGACTCTGAATGTGGCAATAGCAGATTAGAAGTCGACAAGAACGATACAAGACTGGTAGGCCATGGTGGGCTTGGTTGTAGTGATGTCTGCTTTGGACCTCCAAAGTTGCATTGTTGCTGGTATTAGCTGCTGTCGGCTTGACCACAAATGATGGTAACACGCTGCACAACAGAATAAGATGTCACATGTCCCATTATCTGTCAACCTGCCAAACCAATCAATCTCATCATCATTGAGTTGATTCTGACTCACAGCAGCTCTATATAGCAAAGGTAGGGAATGTTGGGCCCATGGGCCACATAAAACCCACAAAATCATCAATACCAGTGAACAACACACCCCTCACCAAAGAAAAATGGTTCCAGCTATCACCTAAGGGGTGAGTCAATTAAACGTTTGACTAGAATGGCCATTAAATAAGATCATAAATATCCAAGTCCCAGCTATATAGGGTTTAGACCATCGATCTTGCCTAGAGATTGGATAATGAGAAGGAAAAGGAGTGCACTCGAGAGAAAAGAAGGTAAATAAGGACAAAGAGTTCACTTGGTTCATCCATCTGAACTCCTACCAGGTACCAGTGTGGGAAACTTCAGAGCCATGGGGACACGACAGGAGACAGACTAGTAAGGACACTAATGAAGCTTAATGTTATATAGCTTTTAAAAACTTACAGAAGGTAGTTTAAACTTTAATTGTTTGGCTGAAGTCTCTCCCCAATCCAATTTGCTTTCCATTATAATCTCCCATTGGAGTCAGGACATTAGAATGGACTTGCGCATTTGGGGGATAGAGCTCTTAGGAAGTTAAATCGGGGATACATTTACTTTTAGTATAGTGGTACATGTCCAAGCCTTAGAAAGTTATTGTTGGTATGTTATATTCCAGGAATGCCCCTCTAATAATATAAGTATCTAAAAGTTAAAGACTTCCAGCAAAATGATGAACTAGTAAGTCATGCTATCCCGACCTTTTACACCAAAGACAGCAGAGCCCAACTGAGACAGATGCTTATGATAATCCTGGAACAATGAGCATTTGGATAAAAATACAGAGAAGTGAATTAAGTACCAACTAGGGGAAAAAGCTAAACAGAATCAACAAGAGAGGAGAAAGACAGCCTGAGGAGTCCATGTTAGCCTGATGCAGCACAGACATATTTGAAGTAGCACTCCATCCAGACAGACAACTGGTACTCTGGTGGCTAACAACAAAAAGGTGGGATTTTCCCTTGTTCCACACAGCCTCCCAGTAACCATAAGTGCAAGTCCCCAATCTCACTCACTCAATGGTAAGTGATTTGTCAGGCCAGGTTGACTAGACACATATTAGAGCTTCATATCAAAGGGAAAACATCCCATCTCAGTCCAGATAAAATCCATCTTTAGCCAATATGTGTGATACTAATCTATAAAGTCCACTCATGCAGGACATGCAATGATGCCAAATACAGAAAGACCACAGGTTGATGGGTCAAAAGTCTTGTGGATCCTCTGTGGATGGAAGTATCTCAGCACTGGTATGGGTCTCCCATTGGCTCCTCCAAATGCCTAACTGTGAGTCCTCACCAGGAAGGTGAAGTAGAAAGAGAAGGTATATGGCCTGCCTCTTCTGATGGCAGAATCAAGAGACAGGAAGTTCCCAGCATCCTCATGAGAAGGCCGTGTCCATAAGGAGGTACGCTCAGGCTGTGACTTGACAACAGGCTAGATTCCACCCCTTCACGCTTCAGACCCTAAGGTGACATGAGGCTATGGAACTACCACAGGCTGCCATGCCTTGTCAATGTCATGATTTTACACAAGTTTTCAGCCAGATGTAATTTTTTCCTTACTTTTATTGGGAGCTCTTACATCCACACATTATTTTTAAACAAAACAATAATAAAAAACATTTGTACCTAAAAGGATAAAACTAAAATGCATATAACTCAAAATGTGTTGGCATCATTTAAACATAATATTCTATAAGTAAACAATGAAAATATTCTATATTTTAAAATTGCAGTTATGTGAACACCTACACCATGATTCTATAAATATATTCCCCCAGCTATGAAAGTTTGTGAGTCAGCTGCTTCAGGCCTTTATCCATCAGTTTTGGGTATCCAATTTCTATACTTCCTCCTTCTATCAACCCAGTGTTCTAAAGAGACAAGCATGGATTTTAATGTGAAGAATCTTAATTCCAGTTGGAATCTTGTAAGTCTGCATCCACTAGCAAAGTCAAATCCAACAGGCTGTCCATAGTCAACCACAAAATACACCCATTCATAAGCTCAAAACTTACTTTCCTCTGGTTGGGTTCTGGTCAACTCAACCTGGGCTACCTGGTTTAGTCTCACCAGGGTACTCTTTGGCCACTTCACCTTTCAACCATGGGCCCCATCACAAATTCTCATGGACGAGGTCATGAACTTCAGACCCACCAACTCACTTTGGTCTTTTATTGTCCCTGTGAATCAGGTCCGTGAGTGTCAGTGGCCAGATTCAACCCTTCTCTTCATTGCTGCATTTCTTCCACTTCCACTCAACAAATGGATCCAGGTGGTCACCAAGTGAGACTTCCAGGTTGCATGAAGCCAAGCCTCCCTTGAACATTCATTCCTGTATTGGAGAGTTTCTTCATGGCTCCAAAGTTTTGCAGCTTCAGGTACAAACCACTATTTCAAAATTTAAAAAGCCAAAGGATTTGATTTTTTTTTTCCTTCAGTCTGTCAACGGCCTCCTAGGCAAGTGTCCTTGATTGCAAATGTCTTCAGCACTCAGAGTACTGGGTGGGGCTCATCTTTTCATGTTCTTCTTTGCAGGCATGTCCTACACCCATTTAAAGATGCAATTTTATTTTCATTAAATAGATAATTTATTAGGGGCTCTTACATATATTAATAACAAGCCATACATTCATTATTTCAAGTGGACATGTACAATTATTAGCCTCAATAATTTCTAAATATTATCTTTCTTCTTGAGTCTTTTCATATGAGCTCCTCTTTTTTCCCCTTTACAGATCCAATTTTAATGGTCAAAGCTTTAAAACTCTGTAATTATAGTTCCCAATAATCATTTCTATCAAAGCAGAAGAAATCAGGATAAACAGTAGCGTCACCTCCTAAATACCTTCTTAAAATAGTCAAATTTAATCCTTATCTATATAAACGATCTTATTTAAACTATGATTTCTTATCTAATCTATTCCTAGGCAATACAGCCTTAGCCTATAACTGCATGAAGCCAGGGTAGGTCCTCTGTCAGCTAATCTGTCCTTCTGCCAACCATTTTGACTAAGCAGCATAGTCGCAGAGGAGAAGTGCAAGGAGTGATTTTGCTCCCTTAGCAAGAAAGTGGAACAGAGAGGAGAAAGGAAGTTCCCAGAATCCTCATCCACATCCATAAGGAAACATCATCAGACTGTGCACTATTTAGAGGCTATCCTCCATCCCATTTGCTCTTAATACACTCCAGTTCATACGAGGTTATGTTATTACCACAGGGACTACCTTCTACCTCATCTGACTCTACCTACCCCAGAACAGTCACAGCTCTGCCGGAAGCCCGAGTCCTATACTGCCCCCATGTCTGGGACCTCAGGAACTGTCTCATCAGATCACAACATGTAAGGCCAGGTGCCTAGTAACTGCTGGAAGGACAGGGATTTTTCTCATCACCAATTAATTGTCCCACTCCCAGCTATTTTTTGAGCCTTAATGAATTATTTCCAAGAAAAACATCCCAGCTTCAGACACCAATTGAGCTAGCAAAAACTATTTCTGGACCAGGTGCCCTGACCGCAGATAACACAGAGGCTGAGACTCACTCCTTGAGTCTCAGAGTTGGTAGAGTGCCACCCTGGGGCTCTGGTCCCCGCCCCACTCTTTTCCTTATTTCCTTTTTCACCCCTTGTTTTTAATTTTTGCTTTCCATTTTGTCTTTCTTTTTAAATTTTGCCCTTTGTCCCTTTTCTTCTTTTTCTTCACTTAGGTTCTATTTTTTTTTAACTGTTTTAATCTTTTGTTTCTCTCTTCCTATTTTTGCTTGAAGCCTGGTGAAGTGTGCTATGCATTGGACTGCTAAGCACAAGGTCAGAAATTTGAAATGAATTTCTCACTGGGAAATAATGAAGATGTCTACTCTTGTTTTTTGTTTTTGTTTTTGTCTTGGTGGGGGAATCACTGCCTCTGGTGGTCGTGAGCACTACCCAGTGCTGCTTCTGAGAGCTGCTGCTGGATTTGAACCGCCAAGCCCACGGGCTGCAGTCCCCCACTCAACCACTTACACCACCGGGGCTCAGCTGAAGATTTCCACTCTTATAAAGATTTACATCTTTTAACTCCATAAGAACAGTCCTAAAAGGTCACTATGAGTTGGAATTCACTCGATGGCAATGAGTTTGGTTCAGCTTTGAAGTTTTTTACATTCATTTTTTTTTCTATCTTTCCCTTTCTCCTATCCTGGTTTCCAATTGAATTCCCTCTTTTATCTTTTAATTATTTTTTTTCATGCTGGTGTGGACCGATTCACCTCTGCTTCTTAAAAATTTTTTTAAACATTTTAAATTATTTCTTTTGGGATATTGTCTGCTTTCTCTGTTTTCTTTCCACATTCATTGGAAGATATCAAATATCCCTCACAGACCAGCCTTATATTTACCTTTTAGAGTCACACATTGGGATAGGACCACACCCCAAACTTATAGCACCGGATGATCTAAGAATTTCTGAAGACACCACCCAAAATTGACCTTACCTTTTCAATATGAATAGCAAGCCCAGAACAGCACACAAACTGAAATTCTCTATCACACCCACTAAAGGAGACATACTGAGAGGATAAGATCTCAGCAATCTACAATCATCAATTGACACAAGTACAACAACACAATGTTTCAGATACAACAGAGAATTTCAGTTCACGTGAACAAACAAGACAAACTGGCTCAAATGAATGAACAAAGCACAGAACTAAAATACCTCTCTCAGAAATAAAAGGCATTAAAATTATCTGATAAAGAATTTTAAAGAGTAGTGTTTGTACACTTTCAATGAATTGAAAATAAGATTGAGAAAGCTCCAGATAAAATCAAGAAAAACACAGGGAACGTGAACTCAATTAAATATGTAAACGAATTCAGGAAATCACTACAAAATCAAACTAGCAAAGTAAATGAAAATTTGTAAACCATACAAAAACGGAAAATGGAAACCCAAAATATTAATACAAATGTTTCAGAAACAGTGCATCAAAAGAGCACAGTGCATTAAAAGAGCACAGTGCATTAAAAGATCACAGGAGCAGAATCAAATCAATGGCAGACCAACTAAGTGATCTTGAAGGCAAATCTCAATATTGATCTACTGGAGGGGCAGTTAAAACAAAGTAAGAAAATCTAAGAATTATATGAACACCGTGAAAAGGAATAAATCACACACGATTAGATTATTAGAACAGAAACAGCAAAAATCATAAGGAAAATTGTTTGAAGGGTTATCGAAAGAAAACTGTCCTAACAACAGTTAGAAAGATGAAAAGAAATGGATTCAAGAAACTGAACAACAACAACAAAAACTGAGCAAACCTCAAACAGAATAGATACCTAAAGAAAATCATGCAACATTTCAAAATCACATGTTCCAAAACCAAAGACAAGAAAAAAATCCTGAGCTGCTTAGGAAACACAAAAACCGACCTACAAAGGGAAAGCAATATGACTAAACTTTGACTTCCTAAAATAAACCAATTAGGCAATAGAGTGACATACATAAAATTCTCAAGTGAAAAAGAAGTTGCGAACCAAGGTGTTCTTTGGATAGAGAATCAAAAGTAGACGACAATCTGAGATTAACATACATGGCACCACAAAAATCAACTCACATTTTAAAGATTTCAAAGTAAAACAAACCTATAAGCCCGAAAATAAAGAACCAAAGACTTCAATTTGTTATGAGGACAATTAGGGAGGCGTCAGACAGTGTAAGGCTTGAAAAAATAATAATAATTCATAAATTGTTAAGGGTTCGGGAAGGAGGGAGGGTGGGGGAGGACCCGGGGAAAATCAGGAGCTGATAGCAAGGGTTCAAGTAGAAAGAAAATGTTTTGAGAATGAGGATGGCAACAATTGTACAAATGTGCTTAACACAATGGATGGATGGATGGATTGTGATAAGAATTGTTCAAGCTCCCAATAAAATGATTTTTTTTTTTTTTTTACGAACAAGGCCATTTATTAACCCAGCATCATTTCTCCTAATGTTTCTTGTTGGAAGCTGCCACCTGTCTGGCGATTCCGTCCAGTTTGCGGCTGCCATCTTGGTCCTTCTCCACCATCTTGAGCCCCTCCAGGGCTTGAAGGACCCGGCGGGCCACGCTCTTGGAACCCCAGCTGAAGTGGCTGGACGTGACACCGTTTCTCTGCCGCCCCCCCGTAGATCTTGGTCATGGAGCCGACCCCAGCGCCACCCCGAAGGTACAGGTGCCGTGCTGTGGAGGCCGCTCGCGTGTAGATGCTTGGCCAACTTGACCGTGTCTACCCATTCAGGGACTTTCAGCTTCCCGGACTTTTTGAGGAAGGCTGCCAGCGCTCTGACGAACTCCTGCTGCTTGACGTCTTTTACAGCGACTCCAGGCATCGTGCGGCCTCCGCGCTGCCGGCCAGGGGAAAGGGCTAAAATGATTTTTAAAAAGCATAAGTAGATGGAATAGTATTGTTGTAGAACTCCCAAATGCAGAGCAAGTAAAGTAAATTCAAGAGAGAACAAACTGTTTTTTTTTTTAATTTTTTTTTTTAGGCATCACTGCCCTGGTGGTGGGAGTAGGAGGCCCAGCCTTTGCTCCTGGGAGCCGGAATCGAACCTCCATCCCAGTGGGCCGCAGTCCCGCGCACAACCACTACGCCACCGGGGCTCAGCGAGAACAAACTGTTTTAAATTGGAGAATTTTTTAAAATATGGGATCGCCTCAAAGAAAATGAAAAATCTCATCAAGATAAATAAGAAAAATAAAAATGACCGAATAAACACTAAAACAGGAAGAAAATTACAGGGACCCCAACAGACAAAATGAATTCAGCACAGAAAACTATGTGGTGTGGGGTTGACAGTAGCACCACAAACAACTGTCCTACAAAGCGACAGCAATAAATTCATTCTTATCAATAACTACTCTGAGTGTAAATGGAATAAATGCATCACTGAAGAGAAAGTGAGTAGTAAATAGATATCATAATGGGTCCTATGAATATGACCAAAGAGAACATTGTACATAAAGACAGAAATAGATTAAAGATGAAAGAACGGAAAGAATCTAACAAGCGAGCAATAATAAACACAGAGCAAAGGTGGCAATATTGAGTCCTGATAACATGGGTTTAAGATAAAACAGCATAAAAGACAAAGTAGGATATAATATGATAACTAAAGTGCAAACTGCAAAACAAGATGTAACCATAAATAAATATGCATCCAATTAAAGAGCATCAAAATACATCAATTAAAAATTAATTGAAATGAGCTCTATTACATAGTGTCTATTATAGAGGCAACTGTATATAATAACAGTATGAGACTTTAACACTAAAGTAGAAAACCTAAACAGATATACAATATAGATGAAATTGTTCAGTCTTTAAGAAACTCTCAATAACAAAAAATGTCTATGCCCTGAGAGTGTTATTGGTGATTTATACCAAACATTCAGAGCTGATACAACTTCTACTTAAATTATTCCAGAATATAGAAAAGGATGGGAAACACCAACATTTATTTTCTGGCTCAAACATAACCCTGATATACAAACCAGGCAAAGACAACACTAAAATAGAAAATTAGAGACTAATTTCCCTCATGAATGTAGATGCAAAAATTCTCATCATAATTCTAGTCACCAGACTCCAACAATCAAACAAACAATACATCCTGACAATATGAGATTCATACTGGTTGTGAATGGATGGTTCAATATTAGAAAGACAATCCATGTAACCATGACATAATATAATAAAAAAAAAAGAACCACATGAGCTTATCAATTGACAAGCCATTTGACAAAATTCAACTCCATCCCTGATTTAAAAAACACTCAGCAAAATACAATTTAAGGAAAATTGCTGAACAAAATAAAGGTTTTATATACAATATCAACAGCTAAGTGTGAGAAGCTGAAAGTATTCCCTTTGCAAACAGGAAAAAGAATAGGGTTTCCTTTATCACAACTTCTATTCAATTTCATGCTGGAAGTCTTAGTGCACTTTGGAAACAAAGGGAAATTAAAGGAATCCAAATAGGCAAAGAAGAAATAAAAGCGTCCTACTGAAGATGATATGATCCTGCATATAAAAAAAATCCCGAACACTGGGCAAGTCATTTGTTGGAACATATCCTACATTTCAGCAAAGTGTCAGGGTACAAGATCAGCATGCAAAAATCAGATTCACTTATTTTAAAGAGAACTCCAAAAAGGAGAGAAGGAAAATGATATCATTTACAATAGCCATCCAAAAGATGAACACTATGGAATAAATTCAACCAGAGAAACAAAACATGGAGCAAAAAAACCCTACAAAATACTACAAAAAAGTCATAAATGGCATAATATACTATGCTCATGGATAGGAAGAATCAACATGGTGAATGTGTCAATACTTCCCAAAGCAATTCAGAAATATAATGCAAATTTGACCCTGATTCCAGCATAATTCTTTAAAGACATGAGAAAATTAATTACCACTTTATACAGACAAGAAAGATGTCCTGGATAAATGAGGTGCTATTAAAGAACAAAATAGGCCTCTCAAACCTATTATGCAGCCTTAGTAATAAAAACATTCTTCTAATAAAAACTTAAAATTCTATAGTAGTGGCTAAATTAATGTTACTACCAATAGAACTACATAACCCATTTAAATGACTTATAATGTTCTCCAATAAAAATTATAACGATGCCTCTAAAGTGATTCAGGGACATATATAAATAATAGACATAGGAATGAATTTTGAGCATGGACTTAATCATAGTCATATTTAAGAACAATCCATTCTTATGATGAAGCCCTATCTGATAGTTGCCCTAATGAAGAGGTCATTTAAGATAGGAGTTCTACAGCAAGTGTGGTTAACAAAAAAATAAGGTGGTGTATGGCTATCAGAAAATATAGTACTTGGGGTCTTAAAGGCATGTCTTAAAATAAGCGGCAATCTACTCTAAGTGAGGTGTCAGTTAAGTCCTCGTGGAAGAAGCACATCAGCCTGTGTGATCCAAGGATGGTAAATAATTAAATCCAAAACTGGAGGAGAGAACAGTCTGAGAGCTTAAATTCTGAGCACTGGGTTTGGAGAAAGTTAAAGATGACATTGAAAGTCCAAAATCCATTTGCAGGGACCCCATGTGGATAAAGGCACTATTGAATAGCCTCCAACCATTGGCCAGAGATGTGAATAGTCTTGCTAGGAGAGTGCATTGGAAAGTGGACTGATGTGGTTATGTCAAAATTTAGCATCTTATCATCTGTTCTCCCTTTTCATCCATTTTAAATCTGTTATAGTTTTTATTATTTTCTACCTTCTTTCCTCTTGAGATGTTTTTCTGCTTTATTTTGTTGCTGTTTTTGTCATTTGGGATTTTGGCTTGTATGTTTTCTGTGTATGAATAGGCAAATCTTTAAAGCAGCAGTTCTCAATCTGTTGGTTGCCACACCTTTGGAGGTCAAACAACCTTTTCACAGAGATCACTTAATTCCTAACAGTAGCAAAATTACAGTTATGAAGTAGCAACAAAAATTTTATGATTGAGGTCACCACAACATGAGAAACTGTATTAAATGATCAAGGCATTAGGAAGGTTGAGAACCACTGCTTTATCTGGACTGATCCTTTCTTAGAGTTATGGCAGGGGGTGCTGGAAGGAAATGAAAGACTAAAAATAGTGAGTACAAAAAGAAGAAGATATCCTAAAATCGATTGTGGTGATAACCATGCAACTCTTTTAAAAGTGTCTAAAACATTGAATTCTAAAACATGTGAGTTATATGCTAATAAAACTTAAAGTTAAAAAAAAACAAATAAAACCCTATGTAATGAACAATAGACACATAGACCAATGAAACAGAATTGAGAACCCAGGTATATCCATCTACTACAGACAGTTGATCATTGACAATACACCAAAATACATTAAGTGGACTGTTTTTCTTTTTCTCTTATTTTTTTAATTGGGGGCTCATACAGACCTTATCACAATCCATACATCTGTCCATTATGTCAAACATATTTGTACTTTTGTTGCCATCATCCTTCTAAAAACATTGGATTTCTACTTGCGCCCTTGGTATCAGCTGCTGGTTTTATCCTCCCCTCCCTGGTCCCCTCTCTCTCCTTAATCCTTGATAGTTTATAAATTATTATTATTCTTTCTTGCCTTACGCAGTCCAATGTCTCCCTTCACCCACTTTCTTGTTGTCCATCCCCCAGAGAGAAGGTTAGACCCTTGATATCAGTTCCCCCTTTCTACCCCACCCTCCTCCATCCTCCTGGTGTCATCGCTCTCAGCACTGGTCCTGAAGGAATCATCTATCCTGAATTTCCTGTGTTTCCAGTTCCTATCTGGACCACTGTACATCCTCTGGTCTAGCCAGATTTGTATGGTAGAATTGGGATCATGATAGTGGTGGGAGGGGGGCAGGGAGAGTAAACATTTAGGAACTTGAGGGAAGTTGTATGCTTCATCATTGCTACACTGCATCCTGACAGGCTTGTCTCCCCAGATCCTTCTGTAAGTGGATGTAGTGGATTCTTTTTCATAAGAATGAAACAGGATCAACTCATATCCGACAACTCATATCTGGGTTTTTAATAAAATGAATTCATGATAGCTTAAATGAGTTCTCAATAGAACTAAGAACTATGAAGCTCATTAATTAAAAACTAGGAACAGCTTGACACAATGGATGGATGGATGGATTGTGGTAAGAGTTGTATGATCCCCTAATAAATCATTTTTTTAAATCAGGAACAAATTTAGTGGCCCTTATATGTGAGATAAGTTCGCTAACACATAATGAAAAAGATTAGACACTTAGATGCACCAAAAGATTTCTCAAAGACAACATGACCTAAAAATCCCTCTATTTGGTCTGTATCCTAAGAGTCATATATGAATAGATATATGCAATCCATGTTTATTACAAAACTACAATAGCAAAAATATGGAAATAATTTAAATGGTCATTGGTAGAAGAATAGATAAATCAAACTTTGGCATATATGCACAATGGATTACTATGCAAGGCCAAAATAACAAACCTAGGAAACACCTCACAACATGAATGGATGTTTAGGATATTATAATAGATGAAATTAAGTCAATCACAAAAAAGACAAATATTATATCATAAAAAGTCAAAGATAGGTTTTCATAACAAAAAAAACATTTTTTATAATAACGATGGATGGGAGCTACCACTTCAGAGTGTGTCTGTCAGATTGTGGTCCTGTGGAGGTTTGTGTGTTGTTGTGCTGCTGGAAGCAATGTCACTGGTATTTCAAGTGCCAGGAGGGTCACCTACAGTGGATAGCTTTCAGCAGAGCTTCCAGACTAAGCACAAACTATAAAAAAGAATTCAGCTGCCCACTATGGAGCAAGTAGCTGCTAAAAACCTTATGCATAGTTTTGGGATATTGTCAGATATTACTGAAGGCCTAACGAATGGAACCAAAACACTGTCAGACACAGTGCCAGAGGATGGTCCCCTTGTGTTGGAAGGTACTTGAAATGAAGTGATGTTTTCTCAAAGTATAGTCAACCATGCTGATGTAATGAAGTAAAGACTGTGGAAGTGGAACCTCTGGGGTATTTATATGCTGATGGAGTACCATTCAAGGTAGGAAGAATAGCTGTAAAAATATACCAATAATCATAATTTTTATTGAATGAAATATAAATCTAGGAAAATTGAAGCATTAGTGAACTGAAATGGACTGGTATTGACCATTTTGAATCAGAAAATCATAGAGTTTACTATGCTGGAAATGACACAAACAAGGGATTTTGCTTTGCATAAATGATCAAAAAGGACATTTCAAGATTACTCTGTAATAGGATTATATCTATCTGCCTTCAAGGAAATGTAATCAATACAAATATTATTCAGACTTATGCACCAACCACAAAAACTAGAACAAATTGAAGAATTCTTCAGCCTGAAACTGATCAAACACACAATCAATATGCAGTGATAATTATTAATGATTGGAATACATAAGTCGAAAACAAAGAGTAAAGATGCTCTTGGAAAATATGCTCTTTCTTATAGGAATAAACCTTGAGATTGCACGACAGAATTTATTAAGACCAATGACTTCTTTATAACCAATGCCCTTTTCAACAACACAAAGGCAACTACATGAGTGAACTTCTCCAGAGGGAATACACAGAAATCAAATTGACTATATCTGTAGGAAGAAACAACAGAGAAGTTGAATATCAGTAGCTAAAACCAGGTCAGAGACCGACTGTGGAACAGACTACCAATTGCTCATACTTAATTCAGGTTGAAACTGAAGAAAACTAATGCACGTCCATAAGAGTCAACTTATAAGCTTGAGTCTATCCCAGGGGAATTTGGAGACCATCTCAAGAACACGAATGTCATTGAGCAGTAACGACAGACAACCTGATGATCTTTGAGAGTATCATTCATGAAGAAAGCAAAAGGTCATTATAAAAACCAGAAGGAAAGAAAAGGTTAGTGTGGAGGTCAGTAGAATATCTGAAATTTTCTCTTAATAATGGAATAGCTATGGCAAATGGAAGCAATGATGCAGTAAAAAAAACTGAGAAGAAAATTTCAAAGGGTAGCTCCCCAAAATTAAATTATTATAATGAAATGTGCAAAGACCTGTAGTTAGAAAACCAAAAAAGGAAGAAGATGCTCAGCATATTTTCAACTGAAGGAACTCAAGGAAAATTCAACCTCAAGTTGCAATATTGAAAGATTCTATGGGAAAAATCTTGACTAAGGGAGGGAGCACCACAGCGACAATGTCAACCTGCCCGGTTGGGTTAGTGTGAGTCAGCATTGACTTGACAATAACAGCAGGGAGAGATGCAGAGGGGGAGAAGGTAAGTTACAGGTTAGTGGGGAGACAAGTGCAATTTGGGGAGAAGGAGAAAGAGAAGGTAATAAACAATAAAAGGGAGGTTAGAGAGAAATGGGGGAGGCAGGGAAAACACTGGGAGATTTACAAGGGCTAAAGACAACAGAATACTGTTCTATCCCCAATCCTGCAACAGTGAGAATCTACTAGACTAGGTGGGGGAAGAAGAGAGGAAGTACCTCCAGGACTGAACATGTGCTTGACAGAGGCTATTTGCATAGGTGTACTTACACTGGTGGCATAGTGGTTATGCTGCTAACTGCAAGGTCAGCGATTCAAAATCCCCAGCCATTCCCTGGGAGAAAGACAAGGCTTTCTACTCCCATGAAGAATTACAGCCTCCGAAACTCACAAGGTCAGCTCCACCCTTTCCTCTAGGCAGTGGTTCTCAACCTTCCTGATGCCGTGACCCTTTCATACAGTTCCACATGCTGTGGTGACTCCCAACCAGGACATTAGTTTCGTTGCTGCTTCATAGCTATAATTTTGCTACTGTTAAGAATCGGGTGGGCCCTGTGAAAGGGTCATTCGACCCCCCAAAGGGGCCGCGACCCACAAGTTGAGAACGGCTGCAATAGGATCTCTGAGTCAAAATTGACTCAGTGATAGTGATTTTGGGGATTTTGTTTGTTTGTTTGTTTGTTTGTTCTGTGATAGAATGAGAGAAAATATTTTAACAAAACAACTCACAAAGAGACCAGACCTTTTGGTTGGATAGAGATTGGCAGCACCCGCAAGACTGTGACCTTTCAGGTCTGAAATTGAACTCACCTCCATCTTGGAAGAACCACTTATTTAAGAACCAAAAACATAGTTCAGAAAGTGAGGAAAGAAGGAGGAATGGAAATAGGAAACACAGAAAGGCAATGAAGAAGCATTGAGGAGATTGTGGTGAGGAGTGGATTTGGCATATGCATAATTTGTTAGATATAAAATAGATGATCTGCTCTAAAAACTTCACCTAATCCACAATAAAATTTGTTTCTTATTTTAAAACTTACACAAAATTACTCATAGCGAACTGTGAAGCTGAAACTTGTCTAAACAATGGATAAAAATAGAAAATATTACAAAATCATTGTTATAGAAGAAAGTGATCAGTGTGAATTCCCAAATATATAAATAAAGAGACATATCAACTAATTAAAATAGTGAACAGATTTTTCAGAATATGGTCTGTTGGTGGTATTTTTCAGCTTTTTAGACATTTTAATTTATAATTTCTTTTCTCAACTTAAACTATTTTTATGTCAGAATTTTTCCCTTTCTTAAATAGGACCTTCTAAATTGTATATGCTTCAGGTTCCACAAACCTGTATACTTTGCTTTATAAACCTCATGGGTAGAACATGCTAACAAAAACCATGTACCTGCAATGTACAGTGAGGGTTCAGAGAAAGGTTCTATCTCAGGTTTCCCTGAGAGCTTGTGGGTTGATAGCTCTCAAAAATTACAGTGTGTTGTCAAATGAACCAAGGAAGAGCCAAGGTTTCTCAAGAAGCTTTTATGGCCCAGGTTTTTGGTTGAGATCCGTTTTACCACACAAGTCTCTCACTCTTTCTCTCATATTTTTTATGAATTTGGAGAAATTTTACTTAGAAGATTAGATCCTACATAATAATTTCCACCACTTATCTATCAGTTAGCTGAACTATGCTGACTTGTGTACTGCTGTGATTCTGGAAGTTTTGTCACCACTAGCTCAGCTATCAGCAAGGTCACCATGGTGAACAGCTTTCAGCAAAGCTTCCAGACTAAGCTAGAAGGACTAGAAAGAAGGAATAGATGGTGCACCTCAGAGAAACTAGTCAGTGAAAACCTTATTAGTAACAACAGAATATTTTCAAAGATAGTTCTGGGAAATAAACCCCTCATATTGGAAGGCACTCTGTCTTCTCAAGACAGAGTCATCCTTATTGATGTTGGATGAAGCAATGCTTTCAAGATCTCCACTTGCTGATCTGCCATGACTAAAGCCCAGAAAAAATAGCTTCAAACACTGATTAGTAATCTGAACATGGAATATGTAAAATATGAATCAAGGAAAATTTTAAGTCATCAAAAATGAAGTGGAACACATAGAGATTGATGTCCTATGCACTCCTGAACTGTCCATTTTGAACAAATCAAATGATTTACCATGTCAAGAATCACAAAATCGAAAGGAATGGCATGCCTGCCATTCTTTATCAAAGAGAGCATTTCAAGATCTATCATGAAATAAGGCGGGATTGTTATTTTTTTGGACAAGATAATATCTACACACACAAAAGACTAGATAATATGACTATTATTCCAATTACAAACCAAACCCTGAAGTCAATGATGAAGAAATTAGAGAATTCTACCAACTTGTTCAGCCTAATTCAACATGCCACTAAGATGTAATTGATAATTCCTTGTGATTGAAATGTGAAGTTTTGGGGGGCAAAAGAGAAAGTATTAGTAATTATTGCAAAATATAGCCTTGGCAATTGTGATAGGTAAGCTTGTTGGGACAACATGGCCAATAAACACACGAGATCAATTGAAAAGCGGAGATAGAAATGACTTGGAAAACTCCGCCCTTGCCCTCTTGCTCTTGGATCTTTGAACAAACCGGCTGCCTGTTCGTCATCCTGTGTCTGGACCTGTAAGCAACACTACCTGTGGGACACACAATCATGGACTGTGTCGCTGTAAGTTGAGGTTCCTTCAAGCCCTGCTTCGCCACGTTCCTGGAATACACATCTCTTGAGCTGGGGACTGTTGGACTCTGTCATCTAGCTGACTGTTGGTGACCTGCTTTGCTGTTTGCTGCTTGTGGCCGGATAGCCTGAATTACTCTACAGAGGACTGCTCCTCGGCCTTCAAGATTCCGAGGACTGCCAGTCTTCTAACTGTCTCACGCAAGTGAGTTGCACAGAGCCATTTGTACTGCACTATAGATTAGTTAACTGCTTATTTCTTATCATATATCCTTCTATCCATATAAGTATATAAAGAGAATTACTGGTATCCTGGTTTTGTTTCTCTAGAGAACCCTGTCTAACACAGCAATGAAAATTATATTGGCACTCACATGATGGAATTTTACAGAACCAACAACTTCTTTATTGCAAATGCCTATTTCAACAACATAAACAGCATTTTACATGTGGATCTCATGAGATGGAATACATAGGAATTAAATTGAATACATTTGTAGAAAAACAACGAAGAAATTTGATATCATCAGTCAAAACAAAGCCAGAGACTGCCTGTGGAACAGACCATTAATGCCATTATGCAAGTTCAGGTTGACGCTGAGAATAATTGAAAGAAATCCATAAGGGTCCCAGCTTGGTTGATTCACAGAATACTAATTGAAAATATGCAACTCTCCTCTAGTTCTTAAATACTTCCTCCCTCCCACTGAATTCTACCTTACAAACCCAGTTAGACCAGAGGCTGTACACTGGTCCAGAAAGGAACCAGAAACATGGGGAATCCAGAACAGATGATCCCTTTAAGACCAGTGGTGAGAGTGGCAATACAGGTAGGGTGGAGGGAAGGTGGAGTAGAAAGGGGGAACCGATTATAAGGCTCTACATGTAACCACCTCCCTGGGGTAACGACAACCGGGAAGTGGGGGAAGGGAAACATCAGTGTACAATATGACAAAATAACAATAATTTATAAATTATTTAGGGCTCATGAGGGAGGGGCGTGGGGAGGGAGTAGAAAAAAAGAGGAGCTAATACCAAGGGCTTAAGTAGAAAAAAAATGTTTTGAGAAGAATGATGGCAACAGATGTACAAATGTGCTTTCCATACAATGGATGGATGTACGGATTGTGATCAGAGCTGTATGAGCCCCCAATAAAATGAGTCAAAAAAGAAAAAGACAATTTTCAGCCAACTGACGCAGAGCTGGAAACACTAGGCTACAACAAGACATCCATAAAACACTGCCTAGAAAAACACCTGGAAGAGATCCACATTTATACCAAAACAAAAGTGACCCAACCAAATGTGCACATTATTAAGTATTAATATCACATGCATAAAAACTTTGCTGAAGATAATTTAAAAATAATGGGGAGGTGCTAGAAATTTAAGTAGGATCTAGAAAAGGACTTAGAATGAGTGATAGCATTGCGAGTGTCAAATGGATATTGGCTGAAAGCAGAGGATTAACAGAAAGATGGTTTCTTCTATGTTATTGACTATGCAAGGCACTTGACTGTGTGACTCTTGACGGATGGATAACATTGAGCATAATGGGACGTCAAGAATACTTCATTGTGCTCATTTGAAATCTATACATAAAGAGGCAGAGCAAGAGCACACTCCATGGTTTAAAACCAGGAAAGGTGTGCCTCAGGATTGCATTCTTTCACCATATGCATTCATTCTGCATGATAAGGCCTTATCCCGGAAGGGGGACTGCGTGAAGAAGAATGGGGCACCGGGTGTGGATGAAGGCTTATTAACCAACTGCGATATGCAGGTGACTCAGTCTTGCTTGTTGAAATTGAGAAGGACTGAAAGCATTTGCTGATGAAGACCAAAGGCTGAGCCTTCGGTCAGAATCTCAACTCAGTGTAACTCGTTGGCCTTGAGTCGTTTCCAACGTACAGTGACCTTCCAGAGAAGAGTAGACTGGCCCTTGTGGGTTTCCAAGACTGTAAATCTTAAAAGGAGTAGAAAAAGGCATCTTTCCCGCCCGGAACTGCTGGTGACTTCAAAGTGCTGGTCTTACAGATAGCAGCCCAATGCATAGCCCACTGTGTCATGAGGACTCCCTAACGCAAGGTCAAGGAAACAAAAATCCTCACAACAGGACCAAGCGGCAGCAGCATGATAAACGGAGAATGCGTGAAGCTGTCCAGGACCTTGTTTTACCTGAATTCACAATACCTATCATGGAAGCAGCAGTCAAGAAACAAAACAACATATTATGCTGGGCAAATCTGCAACAAAACAAGTGCTTAGCCTGTTAAAGAGCAAATATGTCACTTTGAGGACTAGGGAGTGCTTGACCCAACTTAGGCTACCTTCAGTCACTTATTATGTGCGTGAAAGTTAGACAACTAATTTTAAAGACTAGAGAAGAATTTACGCATTTCAATTTTTCGGATGAAAGATATTTCATACACTATGGCCTGCTAAAAGAATAAATAGATCTTGGAAGAAGTGCAGCCAGAATGCTTCTTTGAAGACTAGACTTCATCTCACATACCTTGAATATATCCAGAGAGACTTGTCCCTGGAAAACAACAATATTCTTTGTAAAATAGAGTCCATGAAAAAGGAGAGGAAGCTGCATGAGCTGAATTGACTGGCATAGTTGCTTTAGCAATGAGTTCAATGGTGAAAACAATTCTGAGACTTAGCAGGACTGCACAACATTTCATTCCGTTGTACATAGGGTGACTATGAGTCAGAAACACTTCAACTGCATCTAATAACAATGAACGTATTATTCTATGACTATTGTTAGGATTTCCACAACGTGCTAGTGTTCTCAGGATCTCCATTGTATTTCTATTGAACTAGTCTCCTTGCCTATTTCTTTCTATTAAGCTAGGTTCCTTAGTGGCTCATCTTTTTTGATCTGGGGCTTGAGAGTCATTTGTGGCTCTTTTCAATAAGTACACGGGGCTGTGAAGTAAAACTGAAAAATGTAAAAGGATATGATTCAGTTAACAGTGAGTTCATTTGCTTGTACAAATATACATATGGGAGAGACTTTTAAGAGAAAAATATGTGCGTGTATGGCTGTAGACTAATTTTTAAATTGTTGTGAGGAACAGGATTGGCTCTGCCATTTCAAAAGTGTGCCTACCTATGGTCTAGGGTAAATGTTGGCCATATGATCTCCTTTAGATGATAGCTTAGCGCATAAGTCCCCACCCCCTGCTACTGTCCTCTTTGCAGAAAAAAAAAAGCACTCAGTGCCATTTGGCAGCCTGACATTTTTGTATTATAGTCCACAGTGCAGCATCAATGTCGGATTTCTGCTTTTGAAATCCCCTTGGATCATTCCAGCGCCCACTGGGGTTGGTATGGCTTATTTTGGTAAACACCAGTAGAAACACAAAGGCCAAACTCATAACCATTGAGTAGATGCTGACTTGTGACAACCTGTTAGGACAGGGGAGAACTGCCCCTGCAGCTTTCTGAGGCTGCAACGCTTTACAGGAGTAGAAAGCCCCATCTTTCTCCCTTGGAGTGGCTGCTGGTTTCACACTGCGGACCTACAGCTGGCAGCCCCACTCCTAACCACTATGCCACTGATAGAGGAACATAGAAATCAAGAGAAATTGATGATGCGCTATCCTCATATAGATCTGAATACATTTCTTTCTCGTCACCTGCCCTAAGAGCCAGGCTCATCTCAGTCCATCCATTTTCCTTCTTCCTTACTCTTTTTACCCTCACATCCTCTCCTTGGGCTCCACTACCTACAAGCTATCAAACATGGACTAGAACCACATTAGAGGGAAAAAAGAATGCTTAGCAACTGTTTCCTAAAAGAAAGAGATGCCAGTAAGACTATCATTTCTCTTCCAGATTGGTCCTTTTCTAGTGAAGCCAAATCTTTGGAGTGATCTTCAATTAAAGGTATGGTGGAAGATGTAATTTTGAATCATTATTTAATAAGAGCAAGACTGCCTATTCAAAGTAAAGCCAGTATTCAGTGTTGACAAGCCATTCTTTAAAGGGGCCAGAGTGGTAGGGTTGAGAGATTCTAAACCAGGAACCACAAAGTCTCCTACTGAAAAGAAAGAACAGACTGCCCTGCCTCCTGCAGCAGACACCATTCACTCAGGGGACTTGGGGTCAGCATAAGCCAGGGAGCAGTTTTCATTCATCCTTGTCAAAACCCCAGGGAGTCAGAGCGCTTTATTCAACATGGGATATTCAAAGTTTCCCCCATTTGCTTCCTCACCATCTCCCTCCAGTCAGGTGGCCAACTGAGTTTGATTGATTCCAACAATGTTCCTTCTCATATCTGAATTTCACAAGAAGGGGAGTAGTCTCCGGTGTGGGCTTTACCCCCGAGTGTCCCTGATAAACCAGGTGCTTGGACTTTTGAAATAAAGTCTGTATCAAGAGAATTTGCCTGACGCATTGTGCAGCCTCTCCACAGGTTTTTATACTCTTGGGGGGGGGGGGGCTGTTCAGAACTTCAGAATCTAAAATCAGATGTCTGGAATGACAGCGCAGGATATGACCCTAGAGGAAATGTGCTTCCCTTTTTGGGGATGGTAGCTGCTTTAGAATTCCCATGAGGACACTCTCCTGACTGACAGACTCCATGGGAGAAGGAGAACTAAGGGAGACTGGGCCACTGGCATCGTCCAGGGAGGGGATCAGACACTGCCTGCTGTCCTGACTGCTCCCCTTCCAGACCTTTGACAGCCAGATGAAGGCTCCTATGAAGAGAAGTCAGAATGATCAAGGGTCTGCAGCCTATGCAACATTAAGGAAGGCTTTTCATGAAACTGCTTGCTCAGAAGAGGCCAGGATTCAGAAGAGATCCAATCAAAGCCTACAAAGGTAATGAGAAAGGGAGTGAGAAGTTGAACACTGCCTTATTCAGCCATCCCTACACAGACGGAATAACTAGGGGGAAGCCTCCATATTGGAAGAAAGCCCTTGGGGAACAATTGCAAGAAAGTTTCCTTCATAGCAAGAAAGAAATAGAGGTGGCACAGGCCATTTATAAATAGACCCAAAGAGTGGTTAAAGAAAGGTGGGGAATAAGAAATCCATGCGGATTATAGAAGAAAAGTCAAGGTCTTTGACTAGGGTTTGCCATAATTTTTCAAAATCGCCCTCGATGACATACATTTAACATTATCCTCAGATAACCGTCACAAGCACAGCCCTCTGGTGTCTGGAAGAGGTACCTAAATGACTTTATTATTAGTGTAAGCAAGCTTTATGTGTGTGAATAAAAGGAGCAGAGTATGGCTATAGCTTGAAATGCTTGAAGCACAAATAACTTAAAAAGTTGACCACAATCACTCAATGGGCTTCTCTCCTGCATAGATGTCCTGTGGGGCTTGTGGGGGTCTCAGTCAGGGGACCCCCTGAGTTTGGGATGTGACTGAACTGCTCTGTGAGAGGAGAGCTCATGGCTGGGGCTGTCTCTGCTATTAAACTGATATTTATTTAATTAATTACATAATCACCCAGCAATAGTGGTTTCCTTTGCTGTCTAACCCCACCCCACTTTAAGGGATACAAATTAATACCAATCATGGGGACCGAGAGAACTTGGAAAGTGTGACTTGTGACCTCATCTGGTCTCAAGTGACAGAGTGATTGTCTGCATGTCCTAAAGCAGATCCTTCCCAATGAATCCAGCATCAGAGTCAGTAGGAGAGATTTCGAGAGGTGAAGCCAAGTCTGATAGGCCAATCTACCACCATCGAGTCAATTCCAGCTCACAACAATGCTACAAAACAGGGTAAAACTGCCCGTGGGGTTTTCAAGGCTAGAATCTCAAAGGAGGCAGGCTGCTAAACTCTTCTCCCAAGGATCTTGGCTAACCACAGGACTTCTAGTGCGCCCTGGACCCTGGAGCTGGCTCAGAAGGGCAAAACGGGAGTCAGCATATTTACCACATCAAATCACTATTCGTGTGATCTCTGTTCATGTAACTATAAAATTTTAAAAAGTCAGATGGAACTACTGCTTTCAAAGGAGAGGAGATGGGATTCCTAGGCATTTGGACTTGGGTTGTGTCTATGAACTCCTCAAGGTAAAGCAGACACCAGATCTGCAGATGGTCCCAGCTCACGGCAACAGTGTAGCCCTTCCCACCTTAGATTGCTGCCAGCTTCATAGCCACGACCAGGGTCATCTTTAAAAGTGAGACCCCGAGAAACAGAAGCCCAGAGAACACCTACATTTGAAGCCAACTGACTTTTAAAGGATAAATGAAGGAGGGAGAGAAACCGAGAGAATGTGAATGAGAAAGTGATTCTTCACAAATGAAGTCAAGATTATTCATTCTTGCCCCGCCCCCCCCCCCACACACACACTTTTTTTAAGACAATTAATGGGAATTTCTGAAATTCAGAATGTCGACATCATTAGTGGCTGATCACTTGAAGCAAGGATGCAGCTGTTATGATTAATGGCTGAATTTTAAATATTTCAGACGGATCAAGGAAATCTCCCACATTACCCTGCTTTCCACAGATTGTCAAGTGTGACTCCCCAGGATGCTTCCAAGAATGTGTGCTCATCTCCTGAGGCCCTTTCCTCACTAAAGTATCTTATAATTCAAACAAACAAGCAAGCCTAACTAAAACTCAAATCCACTCATTCATCAGACAGCCTGGGTTAGGAGGGGCAGCGTGTGAAGAGTATTTATGAACATAGAAGGGGACAAAAGTGAGCATCAGCATGTGTTGCGTCTTTTTGCACAATGTTTGGTACCTCACGTAACTCCCCGGAGCCTTGTTTTTCTCATCTGCAAAATGGGAGCAGGCGTTATAAAGACTTCATTTCTTGATCTTTGGAAAGTTCTTCTGAAATATTATGGGCTACTAAAGTGGCATGGACTGTATGTGGGACACAGGGACACTTGAGATACCGGAAGAAGTGAGAGGAATATTAAGAATCAGATCAGAGTATGCCTCTAGAGGTTTCAGGAAATGACGCACCTGATATATATGGCAGAGCATCATCACATCAGTTAGACAAAGGACAAGCTGGGGATCATTTCTCATGGACATCCACAGGGAGATTCACTGCCAGCGTAAAGGATGACGAATAATTAGGGAAGAATTCAGAGAGGAAGTGATATTTATGGAAGAAGACAGCTGAGGCTCAATGGTTTTGTTGTCTGAATTTTGCCGAGATTATGGAGCCACTAATGGAAAGTGAACAACCCCTCATTGACTCAGGGACCTACTGTTCTTGCTAAGTCATTGAAAGGGGAGGGGGGTGAAAAGCCATGTAGTCATTGTCAACTCACAGTGACTCCGTAGGGCAGCATAGAACCAGCCCTTAGAGTTTCTGAGAACACCTCTTAAGAGAGTAGAAAGTCCCATCTTTGGCGGAGTGGCTGGTGATTTCGAGCTGCTGACCTTAAGGTTCACAGGCCAAGACATAACCACTGCACCACCTGGACTGCTCAAGTCACTTAACAGCATGACAAAAATAGAGCAGGTCCAGGATGTCTCCCCCGCAAGCCATGCTTATCTCTCCAGCCCTATGAGGCAGTTATCTGGATGGTAAAAGCGTGCTCTTGTTCTTGCCTATCAGTTATGTTTACGCCAAAATAAACATCATCTTTGGGACTCTGAGATGAAGGAAAAGGAGACTTTGATGGTGGCTAACTCTGTCATGATTTGTTGAAAAAGAAAATTGGAAAATATAAAGCAATAGCTAAATGAATAGGAAGAGTGGGTGATTCTGACTGACACTTCTTCAAACCACAATGAGCATTATCAAGCTCTCATCACCAAGTTCATTCTGTTCACACCTCAGCCTGGTTAATCTCCTCAGAACACAGTTTTGATAATATCACTGTATGCTCCAAAGCTTACACCAACTTCTCTGGTATCTACACAAGTGAGGTCACATTTAAATTTTAAAAAATTAAAGCTCTCTGCCACAGGTCCTAACTGATCTGTCCAACATTACCTTTTGCCCCGTGTCATTTTCCAGCCAGGGTGGACAATGTAAGTTGTCCTGAATCTGCTTTGAACTCCCCTATTCCATTCAGACACATGCTCTTATTTTCTGGGCCTTAAGGTCTCTCTTCCCATACCCACCTTTCAGAATCATAGCTTGTGTTAAAGATCAATTCAATCTCACCCTAGAGCAATAAAATAAGCACATGCGGAACCCCTCACAATCCCTTCCATTTCTTCACTGAAGATGCAAAGACAGGTAGGAACTATTCTGTCTTTGGGTTACTTCCTAAGAAGAAGAATGACACAATGAACTATTTGTTGCTGTTGTTGTTTTTCAATTAACTACATTTTGATATGTTGGGCTCCAAACCACAATAGAGTCAGCAGTTTACAGCTACTAGTCGCTCTGTAGGGGAATGATGAGGCTGCCTGTTTCCATAAATATTTACAACCTCAGAAGTCCTACAGAGCAGTGACTCTGCCCTGTAGGGTCACTGTGAAATAGAATCAACTTGAGCACAACAGGAAGTGTGGCTGTACATAAGGGGGTTCCACAAACTCATGAAAAATGAAACGAAAGTCAAATCATTTTCCCTGCACACTCTCTGAAGCTCCCCTGTATCTCGTGCATGTGTGGACACAGATTCACTCTTAAAAAGTGACTTCTGCTGAAAAGGACCACTGAAAAGTACCGACACTGGTGTCCCTTCAGTCGAGTTTAGAGGAAGCATGGAGGGTTCCGGTAAAGGGGGATCAAATGAGGGTGAGGGCTAGACAGAGAAAATAGTGTCTGACAAGGCAAAAGGACAAGGATAACACATGATCAAGAATAGGGACTCATTTGGAGTTGGACCCCAAAGTGTATGAGACAGGAGCAGAGATTTAGGGAAGAGTCCAGGGGTCCAATGTGTTCTGCATGCTAATGCAGAAATTAGAACAATAACCAAAAGATGTGAGAGTCTTTTAAAGGTCATCTTAGAGTGCCTGGGGTCTTAAAGGCTTGTTTCCAAAGAGTCACCCAACTGAGATGTGAACTAAGTCCACATGGAAGAACCGCTCCAACATCGGTGACCAGGGATTGCAAATCTTTTAGTCCAAAGCTGAAAGAGGAAATAGTATCAGAGCCCAAATTGTGCAATCATGGCTTGCAAAAGCTACGGATGACAGCGGAAGTCCAAGACACATTTGTGAGATCTGTACAGGAAAGAAGCCCCCAGTGATCTCCCTCTGTCTGTAATGAAGGGATATGAATAAACTGATTAGAAACAAAGTTCATTGGAGAGATGACTATAGGAGATCAAAATGATAAACCTGAATTAAACAGTTAATATATTGTCAATTGAGCCTGGTATTGTTTTCAATACCTTATGTGGGTTTTCTTTCATTTTCTTCATATTGGGGTTCAGCTCTGACATATTTAGTCATTGGGGATAGCCCTGATGAATTTTTGTTATATGTTTTTTGATATATGAAGTCCCAGATTGACAAACCTATAGAAACAGCAAATAGAATAAGGGATGGGGGTGTACAGCGTGGGAGGGTGAAGGATAAAGAGGAGATAAGGTCAAGGTGGTCAAGAAGAAAGAAAATGTTTTGAAACAGATTGTGGTAGCAATTGTATAGTACTGCTTGATGTGATCGAACTATGGAATGATGTGATATCTGTATAGTCTCCCAATAAAAAGGTTTTGGGGAAAAACTAAAGGTTATTCTAGAAGAGATGTTTGATATTATGTGTTTGATCTTGCCTGATAGCTCTGGGGGCAGTGTGGAGGGAAAACTGAGCAGTTAGAAAGTCATCACAATAGTCAACATAAAACCTTACCTTACCTCTTCCAGGGTAGGAGCAGTAGAAATAAAAATTAAGGGAAGCTTCAAGGACCCTAATCTATCAAGACTTCTCTATAGGCCCCTCATTCCTGAGAAGGTATTATAACCTGTTACTTTTTGTTTCAACCACAGCCAATATCCATTTTCTGTTAGACAGCATTTTGCCTCGCAGCCCAGTTTTGATTTTCCTCCTGGTATTAAATCAGCAGTTCTCAAGTATAAATCACAGTAACTCATTGTTGAGCCAAATCCAACTCAAAGCTATTTGATAGAGCAGAACTGCTCCCAAAGGGTTTCCAAGGCTGGAATCTTGATGGAAGCAGACTGCCACTTATCTCTCCCACAGTGCAAAAGGCTTTAAACCTCCAACCCTTGGGTTACCCACCAAGTGTGTGAACCACTGTGTACCCAGGGTTTCTTTGTAGGTGCCCAGAAGTGGGTGAAGAAGAAACTCATGTCTAACGGTTGCAGTCAAGATAGACTCATTGCCCAAAATAGAAAACAACTCAAGCAAACTTCAGGAAAGAGTGATTCATAATTGGCATGAGTCAATACTGATGGGAACTGGGGGAGTAGAATTAACCATGACCTAAGAATAAACATGAATCTTTTAGATTCAGGTAAATTACACAAACTGACTCCCAGAATCTGTATCTCTCATTAAATATTGACAGAGAAGAGCTTACTGCCAACCCCGGGTTGAATCAGCTCTGCTCCTGGAGGGGTGGTGTTATACAACAGAAACAAGGCAAAGGGATTCCATCCCTGGCAAGTCTCAGAGAAGAAGAGGCACAAGTTTGACCAGTATCCCCAAAACATTTTTATTGCAAATACCTGAATCTAAGACTTCCTTCTTTCTTAGCTATATAAGTAATGAAATAGGCAACTGTATTTTGGTTCATAGAGTGCAATTCTCTCCATAATTTATTTACTTTGCTTAAACATTAATGACCTTTGTAAAAGGTAATACATTACCAGAGGGGCTAAAACATTTCAAGCTTTTAATTAATCCATGTTGTTTAGTTAATCCATAGTCTATTCACTTTAGAAGACTTAGAAGAAAAAGCATGTCATCAAAGTGAGGTGTGTGAAGGAAAGAAAAGTTTTAGAAATTGGAATCCTAATTGTGAACTGAAGGGTCATTGTGCCTCTGTAACATATAAATTAGCTAGACTATGCAATCGAGACATGGAGCATAGAAAGAAGACTAGATTTGGTAGGTAGACAGTCAGCTCATTGGTATTGACCTGTCATTGACCTTGTAGCACTATTTCCCTCTCTGATTTTCAGCCATGTATCTGTGAAATGAATTAATCTAAGGGGGAAGGGCATAAATAGATTTATCAACTGGTCACAACTCTGTTTGATAAGTAGTAGTGGCCTGTCATATTGTATTGAGAAGGATTATGAGGTTATGCCCAAACTCACTGGGAGAAAGTTCTGGTCATTGACAGTGATTAGGGACATCTAACATGCCAAGACAAACGAGAGAAACAGTATAATCCAGTTATGTCATACAATCACTTAACAGATACACAGGACACAAATTTAATATAACACTGTGCCTGCAGTTCAAACACAATTTCAAGAGACCCAAGACCCTGCTTCCAATAACTGGCACACTTATGTCTCTTATATGCAAAATCAGAAAACAGATCCTGAGAACTTATCAGGTAGTCACTGTTGACTACATTAAACAACTACTAGCTCATACTGGTGACTTGCATGCGGTAATACTGGAAGCTATACCATAGGCATTTCAAAGGTCATTAGGGTCACCCATAAAGGAGAGGTTTTCATCAGAGATTCTGGGCTAAGACAGACTAGGAAGGAAGGCATGTTGATCTGCTTCTGGGGGTGCAAAAAAGACTACTAAAACCTTTATGAATAGCATAATGTATTGCCATATTGCCTGATCTGTCAGAATAGGAGGCCTTCAGGCTGGAAAGAATCCATTATGGACTATTGAAGAGCTGTCTCCTTAGAATAGAATCAACCATCATGACATGGAAAAATTCAAACTTTCTGAACATTCATTTACAGATGTCACACAACTCAAAATGACAAGAAACAGTTTCAAACACCTATCAATAATGGAGGTCATCAAAAATGAAGTGGATGCAAATCCCTGATGTTCTAGGCAGTAATGAGTTGGGATTTAACATTTTTAATTACATAATCACGTGCAGAATTGACAAATTCAGGAAGAACAGTGTTGCACTCATTGTTTTTAAAGTACTCTATTCTGACATATAAAACTGCCAATGATAGGATAATACTCATATGAGTACAAGGAACATTGGTAAATATGAATATTATTCAAATTTGTATCAATTACAAATGCCAAGATGAGGAAATTGAAGAATTTCACCAACTTCTGCAATCTGATGCTAATCAAACAAATAATCTAGTTGCATTGGGAATTTCTAGGGATTAGAATGGGAAAGTTGGAAATAAAGAAGGACCAGCAGCTGGAAAACATGGTCTTGGTGAAGGAAATAAAGCTGGGGATCACATGAGAGAATTTTGCAAGACTAACAACTTCTTCTTTGCAAATATTTTCTCTCAACAACACAAATGTTGACTATACACGTGAACCTCACCAGACAGCATAAGCAATAATCAAACATTCCACATCTGTTCAAGAAACAATGAAGAGACTCAGTGTCATCAGCCAGAGTAAGAGCCGGGGCCAACTGCAGGACAGACCACCAATTGTTGAAACCCAAGCTCAAGTTCAAGCAAAAGGAAATGAAATTAAAACAAAGTAAAGAGAGGAAAGAAAGACCAAATATGGATGTCAGAAGAAACTTTGAAATTTGCTCTGGAATAT
This sequence comes from Nesogale talazaci, assembly GCA_004026705.1. Lineage (NCBI taxonomy): Eukaryota > Metazoa > Chordata > Mammalia > Afrosoricida > Tenrecidae > Nesogale > Nesogale talazaci. Next base: position 48,325 of record PVJH01004030.1, read on the forward strand.
ACAATAACTAAAATGAAAGGAAGAAAAGATGAATCAAAAGAGCAGAAAAAAAGATTTCAAAGGAGATCCTAAGAAAATAAAGTAAGAAAATGTGCCAATATGTACTGTGAGAAAACTAAGAGGGAAGAGTAGGTTTAGTATTTCTCAAGCTGAAAGCACTGAAGAAAATAGTCAAGGCTCAGGTTGTATTAGTGAAAAATACTGTAAGCAAAATATTCAATAATATAGGAAACAGAAAGCAAACAGAAGAAATAAACAATTTCTAGTGCTAAAAGAATTGATCAACCAACACTCAACCATCACAAGAAGTAGCATAAGATCGAGAGCCAATGACAATGAAGGGAGAGACCAAGTTACACCAGCACTAGTAGTGAAAAACTAGGCTTTGTGAACTGACAGAATCTAATTGAAATGCTTCAATAAGCAACTGCAGACAAGCAGGTGTTTACTCTCTATACAAAGAAATTTGGAAGGCAGCTTCCTGGATGTATTAGGCCCACCTGACTAAAGAAACAAATTCAGAGACACTCTTATATGTGTAAGACAGAGCTTTATATGAAAAAGTAGGTACATATCAGAAAAACACCCCAACCCAGGCCAGATCAAGTCTGTGCATCTGATACTAGTTCATCAATCTGTCCTCAAACTCATGCAGCCACAAGCAATGATGCAGAATGTGGGGAGATCATAGGCTGGTAGGTGCAAAGTCTTATGGATCCAACTGCGGTGGACCATCTCCAGGGTTCCGGCAGGTCTCCAAGTGGTTTGCTAGCAGGAAGGTGAAGCAGAGAGAGGGGCCAGATTCCATCAAACCATTTATCTCAGTCACCCTCCAATCAAGCTGTGACCAGATTGACAGGGTAAGCTCTGCCCACGTGTTCCTGTGTGAGCCATGTTGGCACCAAAAAACATAACTATCACACTGGCCAGCTAACTGAAATAGGTCATCAAAGAAAAGCCCATACCACAAAAGAAAGGTGAACAAACAAAACTTAAAATATGTTGAATATAATCACACACAAGCAAAGTTTTGCTAAAGTTAAAACAGTTGTAGTAACATATTGACAGGGAAAATCCTGAATTCAACTTGGAATCAAAAGAGATCATGGAACGAAGGCTATGATAGCTCTTAGCAGATGAATCTTGGCAGAAAACAAATACCAGAAAGATGTTAACTATGCAAAAGTATTTGATTGTGTGAGGGCTGAGCCCCGGTGGTATAGTAGTTGTGCGTGGGACTGCAACCCACTGGGTTTTAGGTTCAAATTCAGCAGCAAGGCTGGGCCTCCTACTCCCACCACCAGAGGGCAGTGATGCCCAAAAAACAAAAATAAAAAGTATTTGCGTGAATCATAATAAATTTTGGACAGCATTGCAAAAAACGGAAATGCCAAAACACTTAACTGTGTTCTTATGGAACCTGTGCACACAATAAGAGCCAGGCCTTCAAATTGAATGCTGTGTATTTAAAATCAGGAGAGATGTTTGTCAGGCCTGTACTCTTTCACTAAATTCACTCAACGTTGGGCAAAGAATGCAAGTAGTTGGATTATATGAAAAAGAAGGTGGCGTCAGGATTGGAAAAAGATTCAGAACAACCTGTGACACAGCCTGACTAAATGAAAGCAAAGAAGCCTGGGGGCACTTGCAGATGAAGCTCAAAGACTGCAGTCATCACCATACAACATTAAAGTAACAAGAGTCCTCATAACTGGACCCTGAGCACCATCACACTAAATGGAGACAAGAAGATTGAAACTGTCAAGGGTCTCATTTTGCTTGAATCAAACAACCAGTGATGATGGTAGCCCCCAACAACAACACAACAACAACGCCCACACCAAAAATACCTCGCTGTTATCGGTTAATTCTGACTCATGGCAACTCTATGTGACATAGTAGACTTTTGTCTTTAGGTCTTCTTTATCAGATCATAAAGCCCGATTCTGCTCCCTGAGAGTGGGTTCGAACTGCTGACCTTTCAGTTATCAGCCTGAACTATAAGCCTCTACTACAAATCCTGACAGGAACAGATAGCCTCATTTTCTCCTGCAAAGCTCTTGTGGTTTAAACCTCGGGTATTGAAGTTAGCAGTTCAATGCAGCGCTATTCGATGCAGCGCTAAAACTCAGTGCCACAGAGTGGATTCTGACTCACAGTGATTCTAAAATAGAGCGGAACTGCCCCCTTAGGATGTCTGAGGCTGTAAATCTTTACCAGAAGAGGGTAAAAAACCTCTTCTGTTGCTCAAGGAGCATCTGATGGTTTTGAACTATTAATCTTGCAGTCAGCTACCCAACATGTGACCCACTATATCACCAGGTCAGCAATTAGGAAATCAAAGAATCATATTGCTTTGGGCAAGTCTGTTACAAGAGATCTATTTAAGTAGTCAAAATCAAGAATGTCATGATGAAGACTAGGTTTACTTGACTATGGTATTTTCAATCACCTCATATGCCTATGAGGACTGCATAATAAATAAGAATTAATGACTTTGAATTATAGTGTTGATGAAGCATATCACATGTACTAGTAGATGAAGAAACAAATCGATTTTGGAAGAAGTACAGCCAGAATGCTCCTTAGAAGGAAGGATGAGAAGACTTCATCTCGTATGCTTTGGACATGTGTCTTGAGAAGGGCATCCTCTTGGTGAAGTCGAAGGTCAGAGAGCAGGGGGGAAGCCCCTCTGTGAGATGAGCTGGCTCGGTAACTGCAGGCCTGGGTTCGAGCACAAAAGAGGCTGTCAGAGTTATTGCAGCAGCACCTCACTGCAGCAAGGTCAATACTCTTCCATTGCGCTGCACAATCCGGATGAGACTCTGTCACGAGATGCCTGGGCACCATCTGCATGGTCTGGGTGTTGGGTGAGGGCATCTGGTGCTCCTCACACTCAACCTGGTGATAGTTGCCACAGCAACTTCCTCGCGGGCTTGGTGCAGACCTGTGCAATTCTACTCCCATGCCAGGTGGATTTTGAATCCTTCCCATTACTAGCAGGGATTCTTAGGACACTTACTCTGACATTCTAAGCCTCAGATTTCTCATCTGCAAAATTAGAGGAATAAAATCCTCTCTGGGTAGGCACGGATCCCTTGTCGTGCAGTGGATGTGCCCACTTGCAGAGCCGAACACCCAATTCCACATACATTTCTCAAGCTCAGAACTCTTGAGACCAGACTGTGATGTTTGAAAACACCCTACACGTTCAGTCACTGCCTACTGCTGCCTGCGCACTTAATGAGCCACATCTTGGGTGTGGGACTGGAGAGAAGAACAGCGAGCGTCATCATTTCCCAGGCTGATCACTGAAGAGAGATGGCGATTTCTTTTCAGCCTTCCTGGCCGAGAGTCTGGTTTGGCTTTTGTCACGCACACAATGTGGCAAATGAGGAAGGAGTTTATTAAAATTACTGAAACTTCTCCCCAAACTTTCCTTAATTAGTTCAGGTACTTAGTAATATCCTAGAATTATTTTGTTCGGCAATAATATTTAAGATTAATATATTCTCTCTGGTATCTATAGTAACTGGTCTTTCGGCGTAGTATTAAGATTGGGGATTTATTTATATTTAGGCTTCACCCAAGAGGAAGAGTTTTGTATAATTTATTGTTACATTTAGAGAGCATAAAACCTTTAGGCCACAATGTGTAGTTAATATTCAGAATTAAGTCAGTTTATTATGCATCAACTGGTAGGTCAAATTCAGCTTTGTGTGCTATAATTTATAATACAGGTTTTTGCCTGGAGCTACATGGAAGCCCTGAAGCAGTGCTGTGAATTATTACAACTAAATCGGGCCCTACCTGCCAAAATATACACCATTGCTTGTATTTCTCTTGCACGACAAAGACTATAAACATGGTTTCTGAGAGCCCTGGGCTGCAAGGACATCTAAATAAAATATCAGTTTCATGACCAGAATGAGCATTCGGAAACTTAATTCTTTTACTGGCAGCTGACACAAGTCTGAGGTTCTGTGGCAGTTCACTTCTTAGCTACTTACAAGAGGGCAGTTTACAGGGTTTATGACCCCACGACCTATGCATTATGGGTGCGGTGACTACTTGGCAATATGCTTATGATCATTATTAAAACTGTATTTGGAAAGCAACCTTAAAGATGGCATTTAATGAGACAATATTTCTTAATAAAAGATTCGACGCATACTTAAACTATATTATTAATTTCTTTGGTAGAATATCATTTGTGCTTTTGATCACTGTTTACCCAGATCCTCAGTTAAGATTTCTCCACCAAAATGTATTTGCACTCCTTTGGGGGGCTATGATTTTCAACTTTCATAGTTACCAGGAATAATGTATGCCCCACACAAGGGTTATCAAATGTGAGCATTTCTTTATTAGGAATGGGTGGGGTTCCTATCTTACAGATCTCTGAAAACAGTAGAAAATTATTACTTGTATTCTAAGCATCCCAAAGTAGCAGATTAAACTCTAGGACATGCACTGTATGTAGGTGGATACTTTGATGATATTTTTAAAGAGCACCTGGTGCAAGTGCTAAATTCTGGACTAGCCTCTTCCAGCGAAGGTCAAAATCCAAAAGCAATTTCAGAAACACAAGTGAAGGAAAGCAAAGCTACAGAAAAATGACATCACACAATCCGGGCACTTGAGCAACGATGTATGTTTCCATAACCCCTGTACCGCTCTGATTTTTAAATGAGGTTGCCAAGAGTACATGATATTGGGATCAGTGGAGATAACCAAAAAAGAGGAGACAGCTTAAAGCCTTTTTTTCCCCCTAATAAAAGTTAGGTATTTCTGACAGACTTTCCCAGAGAGAATTGTAAGTGCAAATGAGGTGGGAATGTGCTTAACATGTTGGAGGAACAAGAAGAAGTTCTGTGAGCTGGGAACGTGGATGGTGTAGAGAGGAGGGTGTGCCATGGAGGGCTAGCCAATTAGAACCTTCCTGGAAATGTGCACATGGATGAAAGAAGAAAGATGCACTCTGTTCTCTTCAAGGTCACAAGCTGAGGGGATAAGCGCTCAGAGCACTGGAACCATGCCTCCCCTGACCCCATTAAGGGATGGGAGATCAAGAGAGAAGTAGAGGTCAAAGAGAGATTCAGAGAGGGGGAAATCAATAGGGATAGAAATAGAAATGTGAGAGAGAAATCGGAAAGGAGAAATGGGAAAAGGAAGAAGCCAAAAAGAGAGAGAGGAGCTTGTTGATACTTAAAGCTCTAGTTCTAACTACGATCAGACATCTTGGTCTTGGTAATTATACCAGTAAATACATTTTCCCCTTGTGCCTCCTTTTGAAGGCAACCTGATTTAATTGAAATTTCTGTTGTTGTTGTTTTTTGGAGGAGTGGGGGGGACTTCTGATTCAAACTTTAGGTAAACTAGCAAGTTTTTATTTGTGAACACCAAGTTTTAATTACAGTCAGCCTTTTTGCAGGATTGAAATAAGTAAATTGTAGTCCTATACAAAAACAAAAATAAAGAATACCATTATTCTGTCCATAAGAATAGAATTCATAAAAAAATAATAGAATTCATGGCCCTATATTTTTAATCAACTCTTTGTCCATTAGAAAACTGTCCACAAATCAAGCTAGAATAGCCATCCAAGACCAGAACCTCTCACACTTGTGCCAAGTTGGGACACCTGGAGTTGCTCACAGGTTAACCTGGTGATGTTGTTGCACCTAAGGCATTTGGAAACACCCAGGCAAGACAGTATGCAGACTGTGAGAGCTAACACATGATGCATACTGTCCTAGGATGCTGCAGAGGGAAGGCAGGAAGGCGACCACTATCCAAGCAACAGGGCTCCATTGAGCAGCAGGACAAAGTGAGGTTTGGGCCCTTCCTGATGCAAAGATTCTACACACCTGTGCCTTCTGATTCTAACCACTAGACACACAACAAACAGCGTGCCCATCCCTCAGCAAGCATGTAACAAGGACCTTCCCCACTATGGCGCACAGCCTCCAAAATGACAGTAAGCTAATAAGTTGTGGGAGGATTTAAGACATGCTTTCTATACTATTGGCTTCCATAACAAGCACACAGGTGTAGGAAGAGAACACCTCTTCTAGACACAGGGGTTCACATCCACCTCCTGGCCCCTGCAAGGGGACCCAGAACATGCATCAGAAGGAGAAATTTGGCTAACACGATAAACACCTGTACTTGTCTGACTAAAGAAAACAGGTGTGCAACCATCTCATACAAGGGAACTAGCTGCTCAATGGGCCACATGACCAGGCAAGCTGGAGCAGGTGTGCAGCCTGGCAGGCAGACCCCAAACGAGCATCTGCAAAGATATTGGACAAAGACTATAATGTGCCAATGGGCTTCTCTCTGATGTTTGCCTCAGAAGTCCGCAGACTGAGCATGTGCCCAAGCTCTTGCTACTCAGACACCAGGGAGAACTACAGGCAGCAACTAATAGGTTCAGAGTCCATTGTAATAGATGACCTTTGGGGCCATTAATCACCACCTAGGAATATTCCTGTTCCAAGAACCCTCCAAAGTTCAGTGAGGAACTATTGTTATGTTCTTCACCCATTCAACAAATATTCATTGAGCACCTCCTGATTTCAGTAGTCTTAAACCGTTGTTGACAATCTTACATCTAATGGCTTCCAGGTCTCTCTCCCATGATTTACTTTAACATTTGAAGTCTCAGATGTATCATCTATAAAGTGGTAGAAATAAAATCTATGTGACATAGAAATGTGTCACTTGCAATGTATATGTCTGTAATTTTAATTATAAAAATGAATAAAAATTTAATGAAATATTTTAATTACTCATGGAAAAGCAACCAAAAAACAACAAATAACCCATAAAGTCAAAAGATAACCAACAAACTGGGAGAGAATACTTGTAGGCTATGCCACTGAAAATTAATTAATATCCCTAATATAGAAAGAACTCTTATAAATGGAAAAACAAAGTACCAACCCCCCAAGGGAATTTGGGGGGGAAATAAATAATTCACCAAAACAAAGGTATAAGAATGGCCCTTGGATGTAAAAATGCCACTGAACCACACACATAATTAAAGAAATGTAAATTAAAGGGATGAGAGACTATTTTTTCACTTAGAAACTAACTGAAAATTAAAAAGTAAGATGACTTTTGTAAGGAAGACAAACCCACAGGAAAATCAGCACTTTCCAACATAAAACTAGTAGCAATCCCAATAACTTTAGGAGCTGTCAACATGACAGACCTTTTGCACTCAGCTTTGGATACAGCATTTCTCTGTCCAGGAGTTGCCCCTGAAGACATGCATCCAGTCATGGAAAATGCGCAGGCACATTACTGCAGCATTATTCATCATTCCAAAATATGAGAAAGAGCCTAAACACCCAAACCCAGGAGGTGTATTTGCAAAATTGATAAACTACCATGTGGCTGTTGTGAGGCACCATCCAATTGGTTTTGACTTACAGTGACCCTGGGAGTGCATTTAGCAGAACCAAATACTGCTCAGTACTGCACCCAGTTCAAATTGCTCTTATGTGTGAGTCCATTGTTATAGTCGCTTGGTCGATCCACCTGGTTAAGAATCTTTCTTTTTTGCTGACCCTCTTTTTACCAAGCAAGCTGGTCCCTCCTGATAACATTTCCAGTGAAGGAGATGAAGTCTGACCATGCTCACTTCTAAAGAGCATTATGATCATATTTCTTCCAAAGCAGATTTTTTTCATTTTTCTGGAAGTCCATTGGATACTCAATATTCTTCACCAATGTCATAATTCAAATGTCTCAATGCTTTGGTCTTCTGCATCCATTGCCCAACCCTTGCACATACAGGGGGCGAATGAAAATACCACCCACCTTAGTCCTCAAAATAACCTCTTTCCTTCTCAACACTCTAGGGAGATCTTTTGCAGGAAATGCGTCCAGTACAATAGAACAGCTAAAACTAATCAAGAGCTGAGTGGAAAAGCTTAAAGGGTGTCTTGAGAACACAAAGCATTGTAATGAAAAGGACAATGACCTGGAATTAGAAAACTGTAAAGGAAGAGCATGCTCAATATTTCTCATGCTGAAAAATAACTGTGGAAAGTATTCAAGCCTTGAGTTGAAAAATTGAAGGATTCTATGAACAACATAGGAAGCATCAAAAAGAAGATGAAAAGCATACCTTGAGTCATTGTACTTAAAACAATTGGTCAGTGTTCAGACATTTCAAGAAGCAGATTAAGAACAAATGATATGGAAGGATGATGCCCAAAGTGTTTAAGGACAAATGATAGTGAAGCTTTCTTCTCTAAAGAAATTGACAAAAAATGGGCTCCAAGACTTTTTGAAATGTTACAACAAACTAATATGGTACTAGAAGTGCTCACAAATCTATAGAAAGGAATTTGCAAGACAGCTTCTTGATCAGCTAGTGGAATGCTAAAATTTTACTGTCAAAATGACCATTGCAAAGTGCCCATTCCAAAGAAAAGTAATCAAACAGAATGTGAAAATCATCCAACAATATCATTAATATCACATGTGATTGATTTTTTTCTCAAGATAATTAAAAAACCATTGCAGTTGTTACACTGACAGGAAACTGCAGGTGCAAGCTGGTTTCACAAGTGAACGTGGAACAACGCAATCATTGCTGACATCAAATGAATCTTGGCAGAAAGCAGAGGATACCAGAAACAGGTTGACCGGTGTTTTGTTTTGTTTTGTTTTTTTAATTTTTTTTTGACCGGTGTTTTATTGAGTATGAAAGGGTATTTGACTTGTGAATTACAATAAAGTTTAGAGAACAATGTAGAAATTAAGAGGTGCAGAACATTTGACTGTGCTCATGTGGAACTTGTCCATCAAAAGAGAGGCAGTCCTTCAACCCGAACATGAAAATACTGTGTGGTTTAAAACCATGAAAATTGTGTGTTCAGGTTCCATCCTTTCACAATAGTTATTCAACGTGTGTGCTGACCAAATAGTCCACGAATCTGGATTGAGTTTGAAAAACTCAGCATCAGGATTAGAGGATGACCCCCTCACAGCCTCTGAGATGCAGCTGACATAACCTCACCTGCTAAAAGTGAAGAGGACTTGAATCACCGATGAAGGTCAAAAGCTACAACTTTCTATATGGGTTCCATCTCGACACAAAGAAAAAAATAAAAATCATCATGACTGTCCAAATGAGCAGCAAAACAACTACAATGGAAAAGATTGCAGTTGTCCCAGATTTCATTTTACTGGAATCTACAAGCAATACCCATAGAAGCAGCAGTCATGAAATCAGTTGGTGAATTAACTACCACACGTCCACACAATGAGGGGAGTACTAGGCCACTACAAGGAAGAACGACAACGGTCTCTATTAACTGAATCTAAGAAGTGATGGCACCTCAGTATCAAAAATTTAACATTCCTTGGTAAAAGAAACTAGGATTCCTTGGAGAAATGACAGATTTCAGGAGTGGGACAGGAAATTTTCTGTTATCAAAAGTAGGAAGGTCCTGGGGGAGAAAATGCTGCCCAAACAGATCAGACAGAGTACAATACAGAAAAGCTTTTTTTTAAAAATCATTTTATTGGGGGCTCACACAACTCCTATCATGATCAATACATATGTCAGTTGTATGCAGACCACATTTGCACACACGTTGCCATCATCATTCTCAAAACAACCTCCTTCCACCTAGTCCCCCAGTACCAGCTCTCCACATTTCCCCTCCCTCCCCAATCCTCCTTCCCCATCAACACTTTACGATCTACAAATTGTCGTTATTTTGTCATTGTACACTGTCCGATATGTCCCTTCACCCACTTCCCCGCTGTCTGTTCCCCAGAGAGGAGGTCACACATAGATCCTTAAAATAGGTTCCCCTTTCTATGCCATCTTCTCTCCACCCTCCTGGCATCAACTCAGTCCCATTATTTTCTACTCTAAACTGTTCATGCAGCCTATCTTATTTAGATAGACCTGCAGAGATAGCAATATGTACTAGAAAAAAAAAAGGCATCCTAAGATGAAGCAACCAAAGAAAATAAAATGATGATAACAACAACAAAAACCATGTCCAACTATATATGTAAGAAAATTAAAATAACAAAATAAAAACATGTAAATAGTTCAAGTTCTATTTGTTGACCTCCACAAGTGTCCCCCTCACCCCCATTGAGTCCAATGGGATGCCACACCTTGGCCCCACAGTATATCCTTGGCACTCCCTCTGGAACTCCATGCTCTGTTGCACACCCTTAGTGTTTTGCCATGGTGTGGTTGGGTCAGACAGAGTACAATCCCAACCCGGTTTCTCCATTGTTGTCCCAGTGGGGCCTTATGCCAGTGAGGGATGTCACGATTCATAGTGGGGCCACTCATATGGTCCTCTCTGTGCACTGACTGTTCTGAGTAGGAATATCGTCCTCAAGGCTCAGTGGACCAGGATGCACTCCATTTTCTCTTCCTTCCCCTTCATTAGTTGCTTTCTGATTTTTTGAATTGGGCTAACCTTGAGGGTGTTAGGTGGTACCTCATTGTTTTGATTTTCATTTCTCTTATGGCTAATGACCAGGAACATTTTCTCATATGTTTATTGGCCATTTGGATTTCTGACTCTGTGAAATTTCTGTTCAGGTCCTTTGCTCACCTTCTCAGTGGGCAGTTAGCTTTGCTCTTTTTGAAGGCTATCAGGGTATTGTAGATTTTACTAATAAAGCCTTTATCTGATTTGTCACTGTTAAACATATTTCCCAGTCTGTGGGCTCTCTCATTACCCTCTTGGTGAATTCGTTCAATGTGCATGGGTGTTTTATTTTCATTATATCCCATATGTCTATTTGTGCCTCCTCTGTGTTTGTGTCCTTCCCTATTTCTGATAGTCTATGTAATCCCTGTGCCAAAGTTCTCAGGTTGGTCCCTCATTGATAGCCCTAATAGTTTGGAGCTTTTCCTTGAGGTCTCTGATACACCTTGAGTTTATTCTTGTGCATAGAGTGAGGTAAGACTCTTGCTTAATTTTTCTGCAGGTTGATATCCATTTTTTTCAGTACAACTTGTTGAAGAAGGTATCTGCTTCTCATTTGATATTTCGGGCCCTTATCAAAGATCAGTTTTCTGTATGCTGATGTTTTTATTTCTAGGTTTTCGGTTCTTTCCCATTGCTCTGAATATCTATCATTATGCCAATGCCATGTTGTTTTGACCACTGTGGCTGTATAGAGTGTGCTAAAGTCAGATAAAGCAAGTTCTCCCATAGTGTCCTTCTTTTTGAGGAGTTCTCTGCTAATTCTGGGCTTCTTCCCTCTATATATGAAGTTGGTAGTCATTTTTTCCCCATTTCTTTGAAGAAAGATGAGGCCAATTGTTTCAGAATTGCATTAAATTCAGAATTGCCTTGGGTAGAACTGACATCTATACTATATTGAGTCTTTTGATCCATTCTTCCATTTGTTGAAGTCACTGTTGGTTTCTTGTAATAGTGTAATTTTCGTCATATAGGCCTTATGTTCTTTTAGTCAGGTATATCCCAATATATTTCAATTTCTGCTTGGCTATTGTGAAAGGTACCTCTTTTTTTTAATCTCCTTTTCTGTGTTCTTATCTTATGTTTATATCAGTCCGATTAACTTCAGTTTGTTGATCTTGTATCCTGCCACTCTGCCACACTCTATTGTTTACAGTATTCCCCTTGTGGAGCTTTTGGGATTTTCCATATATAAAATCATATCGTCTGCAAATAATGAGTTTCCAGGTAAATACTTTTGATGTCTTTTCTTTGCCTTGTGTTGTTAGCTCAAACCTCCAGGATGATATTAAATAAGAGTGGGGACAAGGGACATCCTTATCTGGTCCCCTTTTTCAGTGGGATTGTGTTCATCTTTTTTCCATTAACGATCACATTGGCAGTTGATTTTTCATATATAGTTTGTATTGTCTTGAGGAATTTTCCTTCGATGCCTATCTTCTCGAGTGTCTTAAACAGGAATTGGTGTTGGATGCTATCGTATGCTTTTTCCCCATCTATTGATATTATCGTGTGGATCTTTTAGTTTTTCATGTCAACGTGGTGAATGACACTAATGATCTTTTGTATGTGAAACCACCCCTGCACTCCGGGTATAAACCCTAATTGGTCATGGTGAATTATTTGTTTTATATACTTTTGTATTCTTTTGGCCAGCATTTTATTAAAGATTTTTTTCATCAAAGTTCATTAGGGATATTGGTCTGTAGCTCCCAATTCTTGTGGGATCCTTGCCCAGTTTCAGTTTCAGTGTCATGCTAGCTTTGTAGGAGTTCAGGAGCTTGCTGTCTTTTTCTATGTTTTGGAAGAATTTGTGTAAGATTGGTGTCAGTTTTTCCCTAAATGCTTGGTAGTATTCTCCTGTAAAGCCATCTGGTCCAGGGTATTTTTGTGTGGGTAATCCCTTGATAACCTTTTCTATTTCTTCTATTGCTTTAGGTCTGTTGAGATTCTTGACATCCACTGGGCGTCTAGGAAGGGACTGTTTTTCCAAGAATTTGTCCATGTCTTCCAAGTTGTTGAATTCATTGGAGTACAGTCCTTTGTAGTACTGTGCAATTATTCTTTTGATTTCATTAGGGTCAGTTGTGATGTCTCCTCTTTTATCCCCTATTGTTACTATTGAAAAATTTCCCCTCCTTTCTTTGGTTAAGTCTGGCAGCGGTTTGTCAATTTTGTTAATCCTTACAAAGAACCAACTTTTAGCAGCATTAGTTTTTTACATTGTTTTCTTATTTACCCTCTCCTGAATCTCAGCCCTGCTCTGTATGATTTTTCTTTGGCTATTAGTGGGATTGTCCTGCTGATCTGCTCTAATAGTTGTAAATTCTGTGCCAACATATCAGTTATGAGGCACTTTCTTTTTCAGGTGTGTATGTACTGCTATGAAACTTCCTCTGATAATTGCCTTTGCTGTGTCCCATAAGTTTTGATATGTCATGTTTTCATTCTCGTTGGTTTCTAGAAATTTCCTACTTTCATCTCTGATCTGGGCCAGTACACACTCCTTTTGCAATAGAGACTTATTCATCCTCCAATGATTTGCTCTTGTTTTCTTCATTTTTATTTTGTTGATTTCCAACCTAATGGCACAGTGATCTGAGAGAAGGACTGTATGATATCAATGTGCTCAACTTTCTGTAGATTCACCTTATCCCCCTGCATGTGGTATATCTTCAAATATGTGCCAAATGGGCTTGAAAAGAATGTGAATTTTTTATATAGGCATCACTGACCTCTGGTAGGAGTGGGATGGCCAGCCTTGCAGTCCCACGTTCAACCACTACACTATCAGGATTCAACCCAATGTGATTTTTTTTGTATTTGCATGAAAAGTTCTGTAGATATCTATGAAGTCAAATTGCCTAATTGCAGTGTTTACATCTCTATCCTCCTTGTTGCGTTTCTTTCCCTGTGATCTGTCTTTCTCAGAGAGTGGTGTATTGAAGTCACCCACTATGATTCTTGAGGCTGTGGTTTCTTTTTTTATCTTTTGGAGTGTTTGGTTGATGTATTCAGTGGGTCTCTAATGCGGGGAATATATGTTTAAAATGCTTATTGGTTCATTGTCTACCTTTCCCTTGAGCATTATATAGTATCCCTTCTTATCTCTTTCTCTTTTTTGTCCTCCTTATCTCTTTTTATGGTTTGCATTTTGAGGTCAATTTTATCCAATATTAGGATTGCTACCCCTGCTTTTTTTGAATTGTTTGGTATGCCTTTCTTCAGCCTTTGATTCTCAGCCTAATTTTGTCTGTAGTCTTGAGATGTGTCTCCTGTGTGCAGCAGATTGATGGGTTGTTTTTTCTAAACCACTTTACTATCCTCAGTCTTTTAATTCCTGAGTTCAGTCCATTGATAGTTAGGGTTATTATCTCCAACTGTGGAATATGTGGTGTCATCCTCTACTTTTTGTGTTGGGTGTTTCCCTACCTTCCTTTCTTTTCCATGTGTATTGCATGCGTGTGTGAGGGTTAATCATTCTTAACTTCTTTCCACCCTTAAGCCATTCCTACTTTCAGGGCTGTTTTATTTTTGTTGCCCTTTGGGTGAGGTTGTTCTATGTGACAGTCTCTAGGCTAGATGAGTCCTGTTCTTCTGCCCACACTGGGTCGGCAAGGATCTTTTGTAGGGCTGGGTTTCTTCTAACTTATTCTTTCAGTTTTTTCTTGTCTGAGAAAACTCCTATTTCTCCATGTATCTTGATAGATAATTTGGCTGCATAGAGTATTCTTGGTTTTGTGCTATTTTCCTTCAATTTTTGGAATATCTTACCCTACTCTCTCCTTTTCTTCATAGTGTCCGCTGACAGGTCTGAGCATATTCTTATTTGGGAACTTGTATATGTGATTGCTTTTTCCCCCTACCTGCTCTCATGATTTTCTCCTTTTCCGCAAAGTTGGATAGTTTAGCTATTATGGGTCTTGGTGACTTCTTGGGATTCACTCTAGCTGGTGTTCTTTCAGCCTCCTGAGTGGTTGCCTGGTTTTCCTTCATTAAGCTAGGGAGGTTTCCTCCAAGAATTCTCTGACTATTGTTGCAGATGACTTCTTTGTTCTGTCTTCCTTAGTAGACCTATAATTCTGATGTTATTCCCTGTCATTGCTTCAGATATAGCTCTTACTTTTTTACAGTCTCTCTGATTATCTTATTAGATTTTTGTTCACTTATGTTAAATTCCACTTGGCCATCCTCTAGGTCACTGATGTGATTTTCATCTTCCTCCAGTCGATTTGCGAGGAAGGAAACACCCTCACTAAATGTGTTATGAGATCCAGGGGGAATATGGCAAAATTTAAATAAGGTCTGTAGATCATTTAATGATCTAGTGCTAGCTTCTTAAGTTACATGATTACAATAAAATGATCAACACAAGGAGAAAAATATTCAGAGGATCATGGACTGCCAAAAGAAGAAACAAATCTGTGTCTTGCAAGAAGTACATCCAGAATGTTCCTTAATGGTCAGAATAATTAAACTTCATCTCCTGTTCTTTGGATATGTTATCAGGAGAGACGCATGCCTGGGAAACTGGAGGGGCAGCAAAAAAGAGTAAGACCCTTAGGTTAGGATAGATCCTATAAAGGAACAAAAACAGTGTGGCCTGTATGCATTGTACATTGAAAAAAAATTGCATGAAGAAAAGGTTTACACGTTTGTCGAAATTGGTAAATCCAGTTCCCTTCAAGTCAGGCTTCTCCTGCTGCATGGAAGCTAAAGCACAGGAAGCAAGAAGAGATCCAGGAATTCGACCAGGACAAGCAGAGACTATCAGGAGCAAATGCTAGTGGATGGAGAGGGTGGAAGCCACCATTCGTTGTCTGTGGACATCTCTTAGATTGACAGACCACACAACATGAGACTGAGGAACCAGATGCAAGATTCTAGCTCTGGCAGAATGTGAAGGGGAAGGTAGATCCAATCCTCCTTGGTGTCTCCCTCTTATGCAAAAAGCTCATGACTTTAAGCACGTGTCACCAGGCGGTGACCTGATGAACAATTTGACTCCTTCCTTATGCCAGAGTGTTGAGTGGACAATCCCTGACCATCACAGACCACTCCTGTCAATTTGACACTTGTATACATGTTCTATCGCCACACATGATCACCAAAGAAAATCATAAAACCACATTGGCACCTAACACGATACAACTAAAATGCATGTATACAACTCTAAATGCACTAACCATGTGTCAGTCCGGGTAGACTAGAGGAACAAATTTCATAGACATGCATATGCATGTAAGGAAAAGGTTTATATACAAGAGGAACAGGACATTGAGCCCAGTCCAGCTCAAAGTCATAAGTCCGATATTAACCCATATGCCCAAAATCAGTCTATAAAGTCTCCTTCTGACTGATGAAGTCACAGGTCAGTGGGTGCAGAATTCCAGCACTGGCAGGGGTCTCCACATGGCTCCTCGCTTCCAGGGCTCAGGGTCCATCAACAGCAAAAGCAACTCATCACTTGCAGAGGTCTCCATGTGGCCACCCCAGCTGCAGAGGTCTGCCTCCATCAGGGCAAAGCTGTGTGGTCTCTCCACCGGCTCCTCCAGCTTCTCAGACACTGCCATCTCTTGTCTTGACCATGATTCATCATCTCTGAGACTAACTCCCAACAACTGGGGAAGATACTTCTCATCTTCATGAGGGAAATATCGCGAGATTTCCCAGAAGTCTCAGGAGAAATCCATGCCCACACGGAGGCCTCATTGGCTATTCAATGGCTATCTCCAGATTAACAGGCTAGATTCTACCCCTACATTTCAATCATAAAATTAACATAAGCACATGACTGCCACAAACCCCATTTTCCTCCTGTATTTTACAGGTAAGCCAAGCAAACCTATTTGAAGCATGCAAATTGACACAGTGAGTGTAAAAAGATGAACCAAAACATAGGAAGCACAATGAGACAGATGGCACAAGGCTGAGGACTGGGCAGTGTTCGGGTGTACACGCATTGTGTAAGGTCACGATGAGTCAGAACGCACTAGATGGCACCTAACAACAACGATGCAATACCTCAACACAGGGAAGAGGACATGGGTGATGCTGAATTTTTTGGTTTATTCTTGCAACATTTTAAAAGTCTACAGTGACTTCAAAATGAAAATTAAGAAATGAAAGTAGCATGGCCAATATTGCTTGTTAAAATTTCAGGGCAGTAAAAAGTAAATAAATAAAATTTTAAAAATTTAAAAAGATTTCAGGGCAGCACAAAAACCATGAAAAAATCACCACCAGAAACAAATAAAATGGAGAAAACTAAAGTAATCCAACAGAAAGCAGGAATAGTGGGTCAAAAGAGTAAGAGAAAAGGCTTGTTAAATGGAAAATAATCAATAAACTTGCCATATGTAAGACCGAATATAAGAAAAATCACCACAAATAAATTTGTCACCAACGTAAACAGAGACACTCAGTGTGCTAATGTACTTTGAATTGAGAAATATTACAAGATTGTTGTTTTTAAAAAGACACATCTAAAACAAAGTACTCATATACATTGAATAGAAAGGGACTAGTAAAATTTGAACAAAAAATTAGTTGAAAAAATATGTAGTAGGGAAACACTAGCAAAATGAGAAAGAGAAGTTATGGACTAATGCATAATCATAGGTATGTGTTTACTTAAGGTAAATTATACTACTAGCTGTGGTGACTGACAACCCCCTGAAATCCCCAGTGACTTGATAAAAATAAAGGTATATTTCTCACTGCTGTAAAGCCTGCTCTAGGTTAGCAGGCCCTCTCCCACACAGCCATACAGTATCTATGTCATGTGAAACGTAGGACTTCCATGGGAGCATGGCAGGAATTGGGGAAGAAAGAGCCCCTCCAAAACAGACATGTCTCACTTCTCACCATCCATCCTGCAATAGTCCAACAGCCCCAATCCAACATTAATGAGGGTTAGAAAATATATACTATCATTGTTCTGAATCACAAAGAGAACAAATTAGAATAAGAGAAAGGGAATGCCACCAAGGATAACTAACAATTATGAATTTCTCTGAACACAATATCTCCTCAGGTAAAGCAAAAATTGTACTGATAGGTTGACAAATCACACCTAGTGGGAAATTTTTTGCATATCAATTATTTCAAGATGTTTCTGATGAAAAATTGGACTGGCACAGTACTGTTTTGAAATCTGATCTAACACTGGCACAATGAACCCTACAACCTACCAAGTGGAAAATGTGCAGCTTTCTTCCTGTGCAGTCATCAGTTGAACACTTATTAAGACACAAAAGTTATCTCCAGAGATTTCATAGAATCTAGATCATAACGAACTCACCATATAACTTGATGCAATTAAAGTAAATATCAAACGGAAAAATGCAAATAGTACAAATTTGGAAAGTAAAAGAACACAGGTAACAAGTGAGCTAAAGAAAAATATCACACGAGAGCTGTGGAATATTTGAAACTAAATAATAATGAAAGTACTCTCCATCCATTTTATGGAAGTAATGAAACAAGGGAACCACCAGAGTGGATAGTCATAAATCTATGTGTTAAATATTGAAAATAAATGAGTTAAACATTCAATTGAAAGTAGGAAAAAGATCAACAGATTAAACCCAAAGAAAGTAGAAGGGAATAAATAAAACAGTAGTAAAAATTAATGAATAGAATAAAGATCTACAAAACTAAAATCGGATTTCTCAAATGACTAATAAAAAGAAACAATTGCATCAAGATTATCTGATTTCAAATAAAAGTCACAAGTATAGTAATAATAATAGAAATGAAAAAGGGAAATGAAATATGCCTATATAAGAGGATCTTATGCAAAATAATAATTCCAGTTAATCCAAAAGCTTAGATCGTATAATAATTATTCCCAAACTGGTTTGTGCATGTGCTTGTTTACACACACACACACACACACACACACACAATTAACTGAAGAGGGAAAAGTAGGAAATCTGAATTAACTGATTAAAGAAACTGAATTACTAGTCAAAGACCTTCCAATTGTAGCATGCTTCCATTTTTCTAAAATAAAAAAAAACTGGTGTGTTTCTTCCATAGTGGGCTTTGTTGCTTCTGAGCTAGATGACCACATGTTTACCTTCAAGCCTTTAAGACACCAGACACTATACCTTTTTTTTTCCTTTTTCTGGGAGGGGGTATCACTGCCCTCTGGTGGGAGTGGGAGGCTCAGCCTTGCTCCTGGAGAGCTGCTTCTGGATTTGAACCACCAAGCCAGTGGGCCACAGTCCCGCACTTAACCACTACGCCACCGGGGTTCAGCCTCAGACACTCTATCTTTTGAGAGTTGGGCACCATCCGCTTTCTTCACCATTCATGGTCATGCCCCCACAAGTTAACAGTGATCGTCTCTGGAAGGTCAACATACAGTGGTATGTTTTTTTTCTGTTTGATGCCTGAGACCTGATCCTTTCAGCACCTCGTTACCACACTGGCTGGTGTGCTTTTTCCATGTGGGCTTGGCTACTTCTCAGCTGGATGGCCATTTATTTATCTTCCAGCTTTTCAGATCCCAACACTGTATTGTTTGATAGCTGGGTGTGGCAGTCATGTATTCTTGTGTCACCTTCAGAATTGGGAGTGTAGGTGTGGAGTCTAGCCTGTCAATCTGGAGGTGGCCAATGAGACCTCTGTGTGGGCATGACTTTTTCCTGAGAATTCTGGGGAATCTGGCCATATTGGAGATGAAAGACTTATGACTCAGTCCCTTGGAGTCATTCTACTGACAATATGCATGACTGACTCCCTGTGAGACATCCAAGAGAAGCCACATGTGTTTACTCTGATGGAACCAGATCTCTGAAGCTGGAGAAGCCACGTGGAGACTCCTGCATCTCCTTCGAGATGCTTCTACAAACACTGGATACACAAGACTTTGCACCCACTGGTCTGTGATTGTCCTGGTGTCATTGCATGTGCCTCATGAATCTGAAGAAAACTTTACAGAATAGTATCAGATATATGAGCTAATATCAGACTTGTGGGCTTGGACTGGACTGGATTGGGATGTTTTCACAATGTCCCATTCCTCTTGTATATAAACCTTTCCCTTATATACATATGTATGCTATGAATTTGTTTCTCTAGTCTACCCGGACTAACACCCTGGACTCCATCAGCTTTCTTCACCACATTTGCTTATGCACCCATTTGTCTTCGGTGACCGTATTGGGCAGGTGAGCATCATGGAATGCCAGTTTCATAGAATAGTGTGTCTTTACATTGAAGAAGCACTTGAGTGGAGGCCCATGGTCCATCTGCTACCTCAGTACTACACCTATAAATAGATGTACTTAGCCTTATTTCCCCTTTATTATAAACAATCATATTTACATATGTACATGCCTGTAACTAAAACTCTGAGCAACAAAACCCACTATGGGAAAAACACACCAGTTTGTGTGACCATGAATTATGGAAGAAATCAGGTATCAGGCATCAAAGACCAAAAATCATATCAGTGTGTGCCCACCCTCCCGATACAATTGCAGAAGGCAAAGGGATGCAGAGGCAAAGATGGGGGGAAAAGAGGTGATGGTGCCTAACTACCAAATAATAAAGCGTCTGGGTTCTTAAAGGCTTGAAGGTAGACAAGTGGCCATCTGGCACAGAGGCGGCTAAGCTCACATCAACAAAACACACCAGCCTTTGTGATCATGAGGGTTTGAAAGGAGCAGTTATCAAACACCAAGGAACAAGAATCACATCACTGCGGAAGAGGGGAAGTGCAAGGTATGGACCCAAGGCTCATTTGTGGACAATTGGACATCCCCTTACAGAAGGATCGAGGGAAGGAGACAAGTCAGTCAGGGTTCAGTGAAGTAACAATAAAACACACAATTTTCCTCTTATTCTTAAAGGCTTCTTCCACCCAACTATCATGATCCCAATTCTACCCTACAAATCCAGCAAGACCAGAAGGGGTACTTTGGTACAGACAGGAACTGGTAACACAGGGAACCCAGAACAGATGAACCCCTCAGGACCAGTAGTGAGAGTGGAGAATGGAAAGCAGAGAAATGGGTGAGGGGGGACATTGGGCAGTGTTAGATATGACAAAATAATAATAATTTGCAAAATATCAAGGGTTGGTGGGGGAGAGGGGAATCGAGGTGGGAGGGAAAAGGATGAAGGACTGATGTCAAGGATTCAGGTGGAAAAGCAGATGGTTTGAGAATGATGAGAGCAATGAGCGTGCAAAAATGCTCGGCACAAAATATGTATACATGGAGTGTGATAAGCGATGTACAAGCCCCCAATAAAATGATTTAATAATAAAAAAGGAGAAGAATACCAATCCAGATAGTTTCACAGTTGAGTTTTACCAGCCTCTCAAAAAAAAAATCCAGATAACTTCAAAATACTTCTCTTCTGAGTAGTGACACAAAAACAAGACAAGGATCTCTGTTGTGAGCAGAGAAGAGTGAAATAAATTGAAGACAAACGGAAATAATTTATTCAAAAGATTAATGGGTCGCATGAACCTCAGTCTGCATGCCCCGGAGACCAGAAAATCCAGGTGGTGTTTGGGTCCAACTCCCCAGCACCACCCTGAAAGGAAACACATTAGAAAAAGGTCCAGGACAGAGTGGGAGAAGATTGCATTTGCATTTATGAAGATAGTCAGGTTTTCTAGTCAGACAGACCTGTGGAAGCCCCAGACATTGGCCCTTTCCTGCCTCCTTTAGCACTGGAACAGAGCACAGCACGTGGATCCGATTTTCAGGTAAACAATGTGGGTTCCCAAGACTGCAACGCTCTGTTGGAGTAAGAAGCCCAATCTCTCTCCAAGACCTGATCATGGTTTCAAACTGCCAACCACGTGGATCACCGTCCAAAGTACGGTCCTTGCACCACAGGGGACCCCAGCTGAGCACCGATGAGCAGCAGCACTAGCAAAGTCGGCATTTCTTAGAACAGCAGTTCTCAGTCTTCCTAATGCCTCCACCCTTTCATACAGTTCCTCATGTTGTAGGGACCCTCCCCCCAACATAACATTATTTTCGTTGCTACTTCATAGCTGTAGTTTTGCTACTGTTAAGAATCATCCTGTAAATATCTGATATGCAGGATGCATTTTCATTGTTACAAATCAAACATAATCAAAGCGTAGTGATTGATGAAAAACAATATGTAATTATATTTTGTGAAATATTCATTTCTAATGACAAATAAGCAAAACTTTATCTTGCAGCATGGTGTAGCGTGGGTAATAGTCTTCACACCCGATACTCGTATGTGGGCGTCTCTGCATGTGGGCGGACCCAGAGGAATGGTGTCTCGGTTCCTAAGACCATTGGAAATATGAGTTTTTCTATGGTCTTAGGCGACCCCTGTGAAAGGGTCACTTGACCCCCAAAGGGGTTGTGACCCACGGGTTGAGAACCGCTGTCTTAGACCACTCAACCATTCTAGATCAAAAGGTCGATCTCTGCCCCGGGACAAAGTTCAGAAGGCAGGAAGACTTAGAAAAAAAGGAGGGGCGGAAATGGGGAGTGCAGGGAAGAAGATGAGGGATGTTACACTTTGGGGATTACAATCAATGAAAGGAAGCCAAATGTGAATAAATTGTTAAATAGAAGACTTGTGCACTCTAAAAACATTCAGCCAATCCATATCAAAAAACATTTTTAAAGACCAAACCTCTTGTCCTTGACTGGATTATGACTCCTGGTGAGCCTATACCCCAGAGCAGAACTGCTCACAGGGTTACAGAGTGAGCAAGTCTTCCTGGGAGTAGGTAGCTTCATCTGCCCCTCTTGCACCTGCTGGTGAGTTTGAACCACTGACCTCGAAGGCTAGCAGACCACTGTTTAACTCACCCCTAAAAACAAAACAAAGATATATGAGCATTTTAAAACATTATCACTGTGAATCTAAATTCCACAAAAAATAAAACATCAGCGAGTTAATTCCAGAAATGTATCATAATAAAAATTTTAAAACATTGCCAAAGTGGTTTTAATCTAAGAGTGTATGATTAGTTCAGGTGAAGATATATGTGAATGTGATTTATCATGTAAACACATTTCAAAAAGAGGGGAAAGGTACTTAATCTGAAAGAGGAGGCAAAGTACTTCCTATCCACCATTTATTCTCTATTATTTTTATAAATCCTCCAGTAGTCCTTGCAAACGGAAAGCCATCTTAAACAGATGAACATCATACTTAAAAATATAATGTTAAAAAATCTTTCTATTTAGCTTAGGAACAAGTCAATTGCTACTTATCAGTCTTACTATTCAGTACTGAATATTGGTCTCTAACCTTTGTAATATGGTTATTAAAGACTAAAGCACAGGATTAGAAGCGAGAAGCAAAATTGCCTCCATCGAAAAAAGAAGAAAACGTAAAGACTATCAAAAGGACTAGTAAAAGAGTTTAGAAATTGGTTTTATGAATAAACAACATAAAAAATTGAACAGCAATAATGATTTTTTAATTACAACATGTAAACGCTCACTCACAAGCTAAATAAAAATTATAAGAAACTGAGAAACAAAAATGGCAAAATATGAGCAAGATCCTGCAGAAAAAAATTGCCAGATTACATAACAAAGTTCTCAATAGGGATATGTTCTTGAATGAGGATGGTCATCATAATCAAGAGTTAACTTCTACTCCAATTCATCTATAAATTCAATATAATTTCCAATAAAAATCCCAACTAAGTTTTTTTAAAATCTGTATGGAAAAAAGAACTCCAAACTCAGCCAAGAAGAACTAAGACAATAAAAAGAATCTCGTTATCATATTAAGACAGATTATTCAGAAAATTTGGAATTTGATGCTGAACCAACAAAAGATTCTAGAAAAATCAAGCATACATTTTATGAATGAAATATAGAGGAACTACTGCAAGTCAGTAGGAAAAGAAAAATGATATCAATAAATGATAAAGGACATAACTTAATCACAGGCTCATCCCGTGCACAAAAATTAACTTCAAATAAGTTAAATACTTAAATGTGAAAAAAAATGTTATTTTAATAATAAAATATGAAAAAATGTCTTTATGAACAAGGGGCAAAAGTGATATTTAAAACATAACATAGTAAAATAAAAAACATAAAGAAAATAATTAACAAGTGACTATCAAGTTTAAAAGTAGCAAGCTGGACGATGATACTTGTTAGTTATGTGAATTTGAATACAGACTGTGTAAAAAAAAATAACTGCCAAACTCACTGGCAACAAGTCCATTCTGACTCATAGTGACCCTGAAAGATAGAGGAGAAACTGTGGGTTTCTGAAGCTGCACATCTTTTTTTTTTTTTTTTGAAGCTTCACATCTTTATGGGAGAGGAAGCCTCATCTTTCTCCCACAGAGTAGCTAGTGGTTTTGAACAACTGTCCTTTGTGGTTGGCAACCCCATGCAAAACACACTATGTTACCAGAGCTCCTCAAACAAATACACCACTAGAAAACTGGTGAAAATATATAGATAAGTAATTTCTAGCAGGTAAAAAGATTATGGTAATAAACATATACAAATATTCACTCTCCCTAAGAATCCAAGAAATGCACATTAGGAACCAAATGTTAGAGATAATGTGAGGAAATACTAACTCTCATATAATACTGGCAAAAGTCTAAATTAGTATAATTGCTTTGGAGAGCAATTCGGCAATTAAAAATATTCCTATTTTGTAGTTTAACAATTTTATTCCTTTTTATATACCCCAAAGAAATCTTCACATATTTGTACAAGGGGAACAGTATAAAAATGCTCACTGCAATATTATTTGCAATAACCAATATCAATAAAAAAGAAATATCTATCAATAAGAAAGGAAGTGATCATGAGGTTGAAAACCAGGTTCTCCAAGGAAGAACAATGAGGCTGTTTGTTCTCCAATTTACAGTCTCAGAAAAAACCCTCCATTCCTGTGAGTCAGTGTCAACAAGATGGAGGTTGACTTAACAGAAGAAAATTGACTACAGACTACAAGATTGACTATACACTATAAAGTTGACTATATAATTGCTGTATATGACTATATGGCTGCTAAAATGAACAAACTGGTGCTAAATGTGTTGGCACAGTTAAATTGCAAAACCCACAAAAATGACTGAAATTAGCAAGTTGTGAAAGCAGGATATGTATACTATGACATCATTTGTGTAAAACTATTTGTTGCTACTTGTTCTGTGTTGTGAGGGCACCAGAGATTCAGGTTCACATCATGACGACCCTGTATGTCAGGGGTCCTCAAACTATGACCCGCAGGCCACATGCGGCCCACCAAAGGACATTTATCCAGCCCATTGGGTGTTTTTGCCACAGCTGCCTGTCCTCCTTAGCAGGCCAACTCATCCCAGGCCGGCAGTGTGCCTGTGTGGAATGTGCACAGCACTCTCTGACTTCCCTCCTTCTCTCTGTCTCTCCACTCCTCCTCTCAGTCTCCGGTGTGATCTGACAAGTCACGAACTTGCCTGTGCAGAGCCTGCTGCTGCCTGAAGAACGAGATAAGAACAAGTAAGGTTTTTTTTTTTTAATTAGGAGGTCTATTTGTGTCTGTGTGTGTGTGTGTGTGTGTTTAGTAGGGTATTTTTTGGGGATAAAGGGGGCCTTTTTTCTGAACTTAAGAGGTCCTTTTTGCAGAAAGGGGACTCCTTTTTTTAATGTTGGGAGAGCCATTTTTAAGTTGTTAGTTGGTTAGTTGGTTGGGGGTGGTGTTTGGGGGTTGCATCACAGTGATAATGCAAATAGTCAGGGCTCAGTGTTCATGTAAATTGTCAGTGGTCAGTGTTATCACAGATGGTCAGTGCTCGGTGTTAGCGCATGGGTCCCCCAAACTGGTAATCTGCCTTGGGCCCCATGGGACGTTAATCCAGCTCTGCAGACAAGCGAGGAGTAGGAAACCCAATTTAATTGACAGTAAGTGCGTTTATATTCTGATTCCTATTCAGTTGTGTACTGTATGTTGTGTGCTGTGTAAGCCCCTATTTCACACTGTTGCGATCTCTGAGCAGGGCAAGTTAAGTCATATGCTTGTACGGCTGAACTCGCATTAGATTTGGGGGAAACAAAGGGGCATACGTGCCTTCTTTTTTCCTACAGTGGAATCTGATTGCGTGCTTCTTCTCACCCATGCGGTCAGATTCTTGTGCGAGTTCACAAATCTCATTGCGGTTCACACAGGGTAGTGCGCACAGGAAAGGTGGTGGAGGAACCAGCTCTGTAATCATGCCTGTTCCCGCACCACACCAGTGTGAGCCTGAGGTAAAAACGGAGTTCCACCAAGGTGGGCACTGGTGAGGCTGCATTGATGGGCACTGATCAGACACATTTATGGGCAGTGCAGTTTATTTGTCTCTGTGGGCAAAGTTGTTGCTGGTATATTGTTTTGTGGGATATATATATATACAATTTGGAATCCCTAGGAAACAATGATATCAAGAAAGAGAAAAACTAACTCAGAGTTTAGGATATTCAAAGACAGCGGACTTATAATTACTTTTTCATGCAATACTCAGAAAGAGCTGTGTGTCTGATATGCCAGAATATAGTGTCTGTGTTCAAAGAACACAATGTGCATCAACACTATCAAACTCAACATAAAGGTAGGTATGATTGCTTGATCAGAGAAGTGAGAAAAGAAAAAAATATTAAAACTGAAAAATACATTGACAACTCAGCAAAATACTTTTGTGAAGCAGAAGCAGCTAAATATTTCATCACTGCAAGAAAATTTTCAAGTTGCCAAGCTAATAGTGTGCATTTGCAGACCATTCGTGGAGGAGGAACTTGTTAAAGAATGCCTTTTTTCTGTTGCCAAAGAGATGGGTCCAGAAAAGATTGATTTATTTAGTGCAGTGAGTCTTTCAGGACCTACAGTTACACGGAGAACTGAAGAAATGGGAGACAATTTGCATCAGCATTAGCAAAACTCCACAAATTTTTTTTCCTATCTTCTCTTGGCATTCGAGGAAAATAATGTTCGTGATTCTGCACAACTTCTAATTTTTACTTGTGGGACAAATGACTATTTCAAAATCACAGAAGCACTTACTGTACTGCAAAGAATCAAAAGAACAACTACAGGAGAGGCCATCTATGAAAAGGTTTGCCAAACTGTGAATGGTTGGGAGCTGGACTGGGCTAAACTAGCCAGTGTGACAACTGATGGTGCTCCTAGCATGGGGGGGGGGGGGGGTCTAAGAAAGGAGAAATTGCTCACATTAACCAAGAGATGGACATGCATTAGCCATATGCTGCCTCATCCACCAAGTGGTGTGTAGTTAATCACTGAAGTGGGACTCTGTTATGAAAATTGTGGTGTCTTGTGTTAACATCATTAGAGCTAATGCACTAAACCACAGACAATTTCAGGAATTTCTGTCTGATTAAGTTGCCTTTGAAGATGTTCTGTACCACACAAAAAGCCCACTGGCTGAGTTAAGGGAGAGTTTTGAAACATTTCTATTATTTCCACAGATTACAGCTTTTCTGCTTTTAAAAAAACAAAGAAGTACCAGAGTTCAATGATGCAGAGTGGAAATGGCACCTTGTCTTTCTGACTGATGTAAGAGAGCTACTCAACAGTTTCAATGTGCAATTTCAAGGAAAAGGGAAGCTCATCTGTTCTGTGAAATCACATGTGACAGCATTTGAAGTAAAATTAGGCCTCCTCACCAAACAAGTGAAGGAGGAAAACTTCTGATATCTCCCCACAACTCAAAATCTGTTAGCAGGAAAGCCATTGGTTGCATTCCCGAACAAAACGTGGATTCACTGGAAAAGTTACAAAATAAGTTCCAAATTAGATTTAAAGAGCTTCATCTCCATGAACAAGACGTACAACTTTTCCGCAACCCATTTTCTATTGACACTGAAAATGTGGATACGAATTACCAAATGGAACTGGCTGAACTGCAGAATTGTGACTCTCTGAAAGCCACATTCAAGTCAAGCATCCTTCCTAATTTCTATGAGTCCCTCCCCTCTGACACATATCCTAATCTCAGGACCCATGCACTCAAAATGACAACCATCTTTAGCAGCACTTCTGTCTGTGAACAGACTTTTCCCAAAATGAAATATCTGAAATCTCCAACTAGATCTAGACTAACTGATGCACACTTGCATCACTTGTTAAGACTAGCAGTGACAAATATGGAACTGGACATTGACCATCTCGTTAGCCCTAAGCAGGCCCACAGTTCCCATTGAAATACTGATAAGTTTGTCGATTTAACTTTACTTGTTCTTCTTTTTAAATATTATACTTGTTTCTGTTTTTTTTTTTACTTCAAAATAAGATGTGTGCAGTGTGCATAGGAATTTGTTCAGTTTTTTTAAAAACTATAGTCCAGTCCTCCAACAGTCTGAAGGACAGTTTCAAAAATTTGAGGAAGAAAGACTGCAAGAAAACACTGCCCCCTCCTGCATCCCTCTCGCACTTGTGGCTCTGTTTGAGTCCATATGGCAGCCACCATGGCAATCTAGCTCACAGGAGGGAAGGGGTAGGGGGGGCTTTCTCTCTGTGGCTGACCCGCCACTTTCACAAGCTTGATGCTTTTCCCAGTTGCTGCTTGGTCTCCACACAGAAATATCTAGCTCTGTCCACATCACGTCAGACATGTTATCAGGAGAGACCCGTCCCCGGAAAAGGACACCAGGCTTGGTCCGGTGGGGGCGCAGCAAAGCAAAGGAAGAGCCTCAAGAAGTTAGATTGACACAGTGGTTGCAACAAAGGGCTGCAACATAAGGACATGTGTGAGGGTGATGCGGGGCAGGACAGGTTTATTCTGTTGTGCACCTGATCTCTCTGAGGCAGAACTGGCTTAACGGCAGCTGACCACAAGAAAGGGAAAGGATGAAGCTGGGAGGAGTTAGCAATTAGACTTCAATTTTCCTGCAGACCAAAAAATCCCTAAGTTCACATGGACGCCTGTCCAGGTCAGTGCCTACACAGGGTCTCCCTTAGAACACCAGTGCAAGACAGCAATCTCTTTCACCAAGTGTGAATCGTATGTATTTTTTGCATCATCAGCACTATAGCCAGCATCCCTCAGGGTACTTGGATGGGGCCAAAACATTTCCTTTCCTTCCTTTAACCCATCTAAGAACCAGAACACTACAGCTGGCTCCCCAGACTGCTGGCAGTCACAGTAATTCTCTTTATCAGTGCCTGGGAGTCTGGCAAATAGTCATTTCTGGCCTTCCCTTTCATCTTTCAGGCTTGACCACATACGAAAGTTAGAGTACCTTATTTGCCTAGCAGGGCTTTCCCTCCCTGATGGAAAATCCCTTTGGAGCAATATCGTATAATGGTAATTTACAGTTTTATTAATTCACCGTTCGGCCACCAGGATCACTAGCCTTTCTGTATAACCCTAGGCAATTCAGCTAACTGCTCTGTGCCTCAATCTCTCAGTGATTGCCTGTCGGCTGCCGTGAGTCATTCTGATTCGGAGTGTTACCAGGGAACACAGAAGGAAGCGCTGCCCACCTCTGCCCCACTCTCACAACTAGCACCATGTTGAAGTCCACGGTTACAGCCACTGTGACAATTTATCCCTTGACGGTTTTCTTGCTTTTCATCCACCCTCTACTTTCCCAAGCATGATGTCCTCCAGGACCCTGTCTACAGTCAAAAAGCAGGCGTTGAAACCTCACCACCGCCTTCATTGCTGAGGAATTGTCTAGCTGTACTTCTTCCACAGGTTTGTTTATTCCTCTGGTAACCCATGCGATAGCCGATCGCCTTTGCCAGCTCTGTGATGCCAATGCCTCCCGTCTTCTGTAGGCGTCCTCATTCACTGCGCAGCTTCCGTGAAACATCAAGAAATCTCCTGAGAGGCTAAAGTAAGGCAAGCCCCGTTTTGTTGCATGCTATGTCTGTCCCTTACCTAAACACTTTACCTAGTTTAATTTACTTAATCCTCCCAATAACCTTATGAGGTAGACACATTTTCATCTCCATTCTACAGGTGAAGAAACTGAGGCACAAGCTGGTTAAGTATTGCGCCTCCAGTCACATGGAGAGCAAGCAACTTGACCCTCCATTTTGAGCCATTAAACATTACACCACACTGTCTTCTCTGGAAGGAGGTTAGAAGGTTCTCATGGGGTATTTCATATAGTCCTTGGGGCATAAAAAGCACGCCCTAAATGGCAGTCATTGTTATCTATGCCCAAGCTTCTTAGCATACTAACACTAACCTTTCAGAATTTACCAGACAAGGTGAATCCCTGAGCAGAGAGTGACACTTCTGGAAATCAAATCTGAGACTTCCAGATCTCTCAATGAAAAAGGAAGCGCACTCTCCGCTCTTCCGATAACCGCCAGGGCTCTGCCTCTGGAAAGCTGCGCCCTCAGCAGGCCATGAACACCCGCCCTACATTGTTTACTGTGCTTCAGACTGCTGAAAAAAGAAGCCAGAGATTTTAACTGATGGTGACCCATATGTGTCAGCGCAGAACTGTGCTCCCTTGAGTTTTTGATGGCTACTTTTTCAGATGTGCATTGCCAGTTCTTTCTTCTGACACACCTCCTGCCCTGATCATATGTTAGTAGCTGAGCATGTTAACCATGAAGTCCGTAATATTGCAAACTCTTCAAAGATAGGAATGTCTCATACATTACCTTCCCAAATCTAACTCAAACCCAGTTTTCTTGCTAGATGATGTACTTCATTTGTGCTAACTAATAAGCAAATGATTGATGTTATAGAAATACATTTTTTAACCTAAAAGATGGATAATTTTTGGAATGGTCAAACTTCTGAAACTCGCCATCAGCTGGAGTGTTGTTCTGTTTTCTATAGGCTCTGAAGAATGAACCAACAAGATATCTCTGCCTAACTTAAGTGACTAAGAAAAAGAAAAGGCTTAAAGTAGGGTACAATCATATACACAAACAGCAAATAAAAGTCCATAATAAATGGTCTAAGAAAATGTTTCTGAGACCATAGTGGGAAAAGTAGGATACAAACTCCAATCTCAGCTATGTCGAAGGAAGACTGGAAGGAAACCTAGGGTGGGGAGAGTTGAGCTAAACAAAGGTCAGTCGTTCAAATCCCCTGGCTGTTCTGTGGAAGAAAGAGAAGGCTGTCTGCTCCAGTAAAGATTTATCGTCTCAAAGTCTATCAAGCAGTTCTCTCCTGTCCTATAAGGTTGCTGAGTCAGAATCAACTTGCTAGCAGTAAGGTACATAGGAGCAGTTGTCGTTGCCATTGCTGCTGCTGCTGCTGCTGTTGTTAAGTGCCACCGAATGCGTTCCAACCCACAGTGACCCTCTGCACAGCAGAAGGAAACACTGCACGCTCAAGCGCCATCCTCCCAACGCTTCCTGTGCTTGAGTCCAGGGAAGCAGTCACTGTGTCACAGACCATCTCACACAAGGCCTTCCTCGATCCTCTTGCCTCTCTGCTTTACCAAGGGTGGTGTTCTTCTCCAGGGACCGCTTTCTCCTGACAATCCATTCCAAGGAGGTGCCATCCTAAGGGGCTCTCTAACTGGATGTCTGTGGCAGTCATGTGCTTCTGTCAATTTTATGATTGAGATGTAGGGGTGGAGTCTAGCCTGTTAATCTAGAGATAGCCATTGAGTCGCCAATGAGGCCTCTGTGTGGGCATGGCTTTCTCCTGAGACTTCTGGGAAATCTCACGATATTTCCCTCGTGAAGATGAAAAGCTATCTTCCCAGTGGTTGGGAGTTAGTTTTGAGAGACGATGAATCATGGAAAAGACAAGTTGGCAGCATCTGAGAAGCTGGAGGAGCCAGTGAAGAGACCACACAGCTTTGCCCTGATGCAGCCAGACCTCTGAAGTTGGGGCAGCCACATGGAGATCTCTGCCAGTGATGAGTTGCTTCTGCTGTTGATGGACCCTGAGCCCTGGAAGTGAGGAGCCACGGGGAGACCCCTGCCAGTGCCGGGATTCAGCACCCACTGACCTGTGACTTCATGAGTCAGAAGGAGACTTTATAGACTGATTTTGGGCCTATGGGTTAATGTCAGACTTATGACTTCGTACTGGACTGGATTGGGCTGCTTTCTTAATGTTCTATTTCTCTAATATATAAACCATACCCTTATATCCATATGCATGTCTTTGAAATTTGTTCCTCTAGTCTACCCGGACTAACACAACGTCCAAGCCAGATCCACTTGTCCTTTCAGCTGGCCATGGTACTTTGCATGCAAAATTGAAAAGCAATTCAAATATAAGCTGTGATTGTCGCTATAGGCGAGATTGTGGATATCTTCACATTTTGTTTGTTCATTTTCTTTGGGTTTTCTGTGTGGGGGGGGGGGGTTGGCTTCAAGATTTCTACAATAAGCAGAGAGAAAGGACATGCCTGTACAGTGGACTTGCAGTGTCCTGCCTGGTCTAATCCTTGACTCCTGCCCTCCCTCGGGTGCACCCCTAACCTGTGAGCCCTAACACACTCCTATGGTCTCCGAACCTAGTTGACTCTGCTCATTCATTTCTAGCCTCTGCACATGCAGCTTTCTCAGCCTAGAACACTCCTCCATTCTTCTTGCCTCAGAAATTCCTATTTAGTCATTGCAAGAAACCTTGGATGGCTTCTTAGAACGCCTGCCTGTCAATCCTCCCTGTCCTCTAGGAGCCCCCATTTCCTCATTGGGAGCCACTTCCCTGTCAAAAGGTGCTGCTAATTTCCTATACATTTCTGCCCTCTTCCTGGCCTGTGAACTCTTGTACATTAAATCAAGTTTTGATTCCATTTGAGCACCTATCCCAGGACTTACCTGGGTATGGTGGAGAATCAATATAGTTTGTAATTAGACCTTTTGGATTAAGAAAATATTGTTCTTAATCCATACTTACTCCCTGTATAAGAATATGTCCCTGTTGCCTTCAAATACCCATTAGCCTGGTCAAGGGAATGATAGAGACAAGGTTTTGTTAACCCACAGATTTACTTAAAATGAGATTTTGTTAGGTAGCTTAGTAAAGTCACTGGGGCATCAATTACATAGGCTCAGAGGCTCAAGTTTCTGGCCAGGAAGGGGTAATACACCAAGGTGGGCATCACATCCAGATTGGACATTCTGGGCCAGGTGAATTCAATTCAGCCAATGGAGTTGACCAGAGTCTTTATCGAAGCGTTCCTGTGGAGGAACTGAAGGGCTACCATGTGACTCTCTCGGGCAGCCTCCAGGCAGGCAGATGGGGTTGAGGGGTCCTGTGGATACCTATGTAAGCCTGAAATTTCTTCTAACTTTCCTAAAACTCCCTTGGATACCAATGCAGGCTTTGGAGTGAATTCTTTCCCATGCGAAGCCAAGGACCAAGGCATATTTCTCCCCTGAGAGATCAAACAATTTCATTGTGTTCATGTTCATTATATGCTTGCTGAAAAGTGAATGTTCTCTTTGGTTTTGTGTTCAAAGATTTAGAAATAGTGTATTTACTCTCAGCTCTGGCTATCCAAAGTCCAGTAGCTTCAGACTCAGTCTCTGCTCTGAAAGATATGAGGATCCCTGGAGAAAAGGACCTGAACTGAGGGTCGAGGAAGCTGCAAGAAACAAGCGACTTAGTGCAGGGGTGGTATCTGACCTCACAGGGGGAAGAGAGTCCGACTGAGCAGCAGCAGCCCAGGGCTGAGTCCTCGAAGGCCGAGAGCAGGCATGTCTCCAGCGTCTTCCCCTTCTGATGCCAACCATCCTTCCCACTCTCCACTTCTCTGCTGGGCTCAATCATACATTGTGATCACTACACAGACAATAGTTCTCTCAGGGAAATTAACAAGCTATCATGCAGGATCAGATGTTCTCATAATACAGATTTTATATCAAGAGCACCTCTTTTAAGCCATGCCCACAGGCACACGACTCTTTGGTCCTCAGTCTCTGTCCCCCAGTGCCTGGATCTCTGCTTTACCCTGGGATTGCTTGGGGACTCTTATTGGTGCTGATAAATGCCTCCAAATCACTCCTCTCTGCTTTAAGTAGGCCTCCACCCACAAGCCCTTAGCTCAAGCTCTGTAGGACAGCAAATCAAGTGCTCCTGGTTAAATGCGTGTGGTTCCCTGTCTTATCTCCTGGTTCTGCTGCTGCCACTCCCCTGGTATCACTGCTCTCTGTCTCCGGGATTCAGGAGGTCAGCACACAGGGATCTCAGGGTCCAGATGGCTTGCTCTGCATCTAGGTCTTCTTGATGGTAGTGAGATCTCCCATTCCTGCTTATGAAACACAGCAGGATGACAGAACTGACCAGTCCCCACATTAAAGTTCCACATGCCTTTTTTGCATGGTCCTAGCCAGCCATTTGGTGGGAGTTACAAAGACATGGGCTGGAAAAGCCATATCAAGTAATTCATGTCATCACACATGCTCTAGCCCAAGTGTGGGAAAGGATCAATAGTCAATAGAAGTTGCTAGAGCTAAGAAAAAGATGAGCTGTTTGGGAAAGAGAAGGCAGAGAGCTAGGAGCAGAAGCTCACATCTTCCTTCAGTCCTGGCTCCTTCGGGTCCAAGAAGTGGGGAAAGAACAACTATTTACAGTGGAAATGCAGCTGGGAGGTCAAGGACAAGCAAGATGGTCACATCTGACAGCAAGATAGATTACCTGAAGGCAGTCAGGTTGGATTGTAAATTATGGAGAGGTGGGGGCCATTTCTGTAGCTTCTGTTATAGCTCAATACGTGTTTTTCCATTATTGTGCTTCCATCAACTGATTGACAACTAGGCTCAAACAGGCTCAGGGAGGCCCTTAAGCCAAGGCTGATCCATTTCTCCCCATTTGAGATTGGAAGAGCAGGAGGAGGGGTAAGTCGCCACTCCTGCACCTCCAACATCAGCTCCCTGCACACTATTAAGCACCACCACATCAGTATTCCAATGCCAGAGCCCCTCCAAATGCCCATGTAAACATTCATTTACATTTAGATTGTGCTTTCCTGGATTCAGATTCTTTCCCTGAAAACTCTAACAATGCGATTATCAAGAAAACCCACATGTCATTTCTAAGCCCTTTGGGTGGAGATCATCACCTCCCCCAGGAAGCTCCTCTGTTGAGCCTGGAGCAGCTCCAGGTGTCCCAGTGTGGATGGATTTGGTCTGCATCCCAGCACACCCAAGAATAGAATTAGAAAGGGGCGCTCTCCAGAAGGAAAAGCTGGAGGAGGAGGAACCGCACAACCAAATCATTCCTCTCGTTTTAATGGGTGGAAAGGGAGGCTGGACAAATGGAAAGCCTTGAGGGGTAGAGGAAGCAGGCTAGAGACAGGTCAGATGAGCCCTGCTCTTTGATTAAAGATATATAGCTTCAAATTCCAGGTAAAGGGATTCTTGGCTTTCTGCACCTCAGCTCACAGCTCACAGCTCACAGCTTCCCTCGAACATTGATTTTTGTGATGGCTAATTTAAGAGAAGAGCATGAGGCTGTAAAATTTTGTTTCCTGCTCCGGAAAAAATGCCACAGAAACTGTTGTGATATGGAACACAACTTACAAGGGCAGGGCTATGGGGAAAATTCAAGTGTCTGAGTGGTTTTCTCATTTCAAAAAGGCAAGAAGTCACTTGCTGACAAACTTCATTGTGGACATTTAATCAACTTCCCCAGTGGGTACAGATGTGGACTCAGGGCATTTGGAGTTCATTCCACCAGGTCAGACTGTTCATCAAGCTTTCAAGATGGAAGTTCTGAAAAGATTGTGTAACGGTGTATGACAAAAAAGGCATGACTTATGTTCTTAGATTTATTCTCTCCTTATGATAGATAGTTATATTTATGTATGTACATGCCTATGTTTAGACCTCTGCAAGTGCCCTGTGCCTTCTAGCTCTTTCCTCTATTTCCTTCCATCTCCCTCCTGTCCCACCATCATGTTCCACCTTCATGGGAGTTTCAGTGTTTCCTCTCAGTTACACCATCCTCACTCAAACCCTACCAGGCCTCCCACACCCTCCCTGCCACCATTTCCGGACCACTTGTTGTTTCCCACATCCATGAGCCTGTCCACATCCCCTTCCCCACCCTTCCCCTGTGCCCCCCAGGAGCCATCGGATCCGTCATTCTCTCTTCCCAACTGTCTGACAGGAGTGCTCCCTTCTTGATTCGGTTCATTTTGGGGGGCTCAATCCAAATTGCTTCCCCACCATGTGACCCCCTGAAATGTCCTGTGTCACTGTCTGCTCCAGTAGGGAGCCAGTGTGACGTGTCTTATTATTGTTTTCCCTATCCTTTCTGTGACCCATGAGGTCCCCGCAGGGGTGCAGTCCTCTGAGCATCATGAGCCACCTGGGGACCAGACCAGCTCTCTTTCTCTTCTTCCCTTCTTGCCTTTCTCCATGTGGGTGTGGCATGCTGCCCCCCCCCCAACCTATTCCCTGCTATGCCCACTTCCAGGGATGCAGTTAATCTGGCTCTGATTGTGTCCGGCCCTGTAGCTCTCTCTTCTCATGCATCCTTCCATGCATCCACACTGTCCTCATGGTCGGGTGCTTCATGGTAGAATCTGCATGCCCACTCCAATGGAGTCACCGGAAGGAGACAGGCCAGTCAAGGTGCAGTGAGGTAGCGATGATTCATACAACTTTCCTCTAGTTCCTGAAGGCTTCCTCCCCCCAACTATCATGGTCCCAACTCTACCTTACACTCCAGATGGACTGGAGAAGATACACTGGTGGAGAGGGGAGCTGGAGATATGGGGAACCCAGGACAGATGAGCCCCTTGGGGCCAGTGGTGAAATTGGAGTTACCGGATGGTTGGAGAGAAGGTGAGGTAGAGAGACAGAACCAACTACAAGGATCTACACATGACCTCCTCTCTGGAGGACAGACATCAAAGGAGTGGGCAGGGGGAGAGGTCAGGCAGTGTAAGATATGACAGAACAATAATAATTTATAAAATATTGAGGATTGGTGGAGGAGGGGGAGCAGGGACAGAGGGAAAGAATGGGAAGCTGACAACGAGGGATCAAGTGGAAAAGCGATTATTTGGAGAATGATAACAGCTGCAGAAATGTGAAGGTGCTTGGCACACTGTATGTATTTATTTACTATGAAAAATGTACGAGCCCCCAATAAAATTATTTTTAATAAAAAAGAAATAAAATAAAAGACCTGATTTATGACAGATGGGGGACTGGTTTTGCCACTACAACAATGCACCTGTTCACATAGCCATTGCAATGCACCAGTTTTTTTTTGGGGGGGGGTGGGGAAGAATCCAGCATGCCACTCTTGCCCCATGCACCACCTGACTTCATGCTGTGTGATTTCTTTATGTTTCTGTGAATGCAGAGGGAAATGGAAGGTGACATTGATGACATTGAAGAGGTGAAGAAAAGAAATGAGGGAGGTGCTCTAAGCTATCCAAATAGATGAATTTGAAAAATAATTCCAAGATTGAATTTCAGATTTGACAAATGTATGAAGTGTAATGGAGAGTACTTTGAAGGCAATAAGGCTGTTTTGTTTAAAAAAAATAAGTACATAGCTTTGAAAAAAATCTGTGTGTTTTTGGAGGGGAACCCCATGTTAGGTGTCTTTGTGTTACTTCCCTCTTGTAGTGACCACACATACAAAAGAACAAAACACTGTCTGGTTCTGTGCTGTGCTCACAATCTGCTTCATCAAGCACTATTCTCCAGAGACTGGTGCTTCCTGAGAACAGGTCCAAAACACATGAGATAGAGTCTAACCATCCTCATTTCTAAGAGGCATTCTGGCCTGGCTTGTTCTGAAGACAGATCGTTGTTTCTTCAACTTTCTTCACCAACACCATATTTCAAGTAAACCAATATAAGTAATTCAAATATATCAATTATTCAGTCTTCCTTACTCACTGTCAATCTTTCACAAGCAAAGAGGCGATTAAAAAATACTAGGTGCACCTCAAGGTGACATTTTTGCTTTTTCACAGTCTAAAGAAGTCTTGTGTAGATTTTCCCAGTGCAATGTATCCATTTTTTTACTGCTGTTTCCATAGGCATTGATTGTGAATCCAATTAAAATGAAATTCTTGACAACTTCAATATCTTCTCTGTTTATTATGATGTTGCTTCTTAATCCATATATAAGAGGATTCCGTTCATATACTTAACTGAACTAACCTGAACCTGATAGGGATGCCTAGTTAATCAAATGAAACAGTATATACAAAGCATCTGCCACAAAATAGACAATCGGAAAATGTTGTTTCCTTCCCTTTTGGCAGAAAGTAAGAGAGAAGCATTGCCCTCAGAGGGTGTGACTTGCAAGCCAAACCATGGAGACTTAGGCAGGGAATTAACTTCTTGTCAATTTGATGCATTGAAAATCACTCTCTTGGTGAGTAGAGGTTTTCTCTTGTCAAGTCTTGTACTAGATACCAAAGGCTTCGTTCAACAATAAGTGAAAAGGATGTGAATGCTATTGCACGAGCAAATAATTAGCAGAAGAAGTGAGTCATGGCTGAGGAGGCACCCAATGTATTCCCTCCACAATATCAGTGGGCTTCATTCGGACTCAAGACCAAGACAAAAAGCAAAATGAATAAAACAAAGATAAAGCAAGAAGGGAAAACCACCGGCAAGAATAGTGCATGTAACTCCGAGTGTCCTTACCCGTGCAGGGCTTGGTGACAGCGATTCCAAGATCGGTGTCAGCACACAGAGGAACCATCTATCAGGCCGATCTCAGTAGAGATGCCCGTGCCTTCAGTGGCCTTCAATCGATAGTTCCAAAGCAGATGGTGGTCCATGATGCCTTCCTGCCTCTCTTCTCATCAACTAGTGCTTGCAGCCATCTTTGACAGACAGAAGGATTCTATGTCTTGCTGTGTGTTTGGGAATGGATTCTTAGAAGATGAAGAAATTAGCTCACAGAGAAGTGCCTGGCTAAGAAGTATGAAAATCAGATTCTAATCCACCTGACCCCCATTTTCATCTTTGGTGTGATTTTTGACTGCTGTTTCCATGGGCATTGATTGAGAATCCAACTAAAATGAAATCCTTGACAACTTCAATATTTCAACCTACCTCATCTAAGAAGCTCATTTCCTTAACACCCATAGCATAAGACCTTCCCCACCTAATTCACAACAAAAGAGAACAGGTCATTGTTACTGATTGCCGTTGAGTTTATTCCCATTCATGCAGAGTAAAACTGCTCCATGGGGTTTTCAAAGTTCTGATCTTGTGGATGCAGGTGGCTCAGCCTGCCTTCTGAAGTGGCTCTCAGTAGATGTGAACCACCAACCTTTTGGCTGATGGTCAAATATGTAACTGTGGGCACTATGCAGGGTATCCTTGAGTAAGTGGTGCTAAGGACTCCTGGCACAGCTGGTAGAGCTCCCGAAGCAGTCATATCCATTTGTTTAGAGGCTCACAGCGTTGTTGAAAGGGAGCCTGGGAAATGGCAGCTTCTCCCCTTCACAGCTGAAGAATATGAAATTCAGGGAAATACAAGTGGCTTGTCAAGAGCAAATCTGGAGTAGAACTGGCCCCAGTTCCAGTGCCCATTCCACTCCAACCCACTGCCAATTTTTGCTACAAAAATGCAATTGATTGTAAATTATTCATAAAATATGGTGTTTCCTTTTATATAATTTTATTGTTTCCCTTTTAAGCTGACTATTGCATATTCATCACAGAAATTTCAGAAAGACCAAATAAGTAAAAGGAAGAAAATATGATTACCCAGAATGTCACCTAAATAGAATGATACTTTAAAGTAAGACTGTCAGACAAAACACTATGATACTAATCACCTGGTATTCATTCCTAATATTGTTGAAAAGATGGTTGAGCTGAAGAGCTAATGGGATTTCGGATGCCAACGAATATATACGCTGGATGACAACCATGGTGAGTGCTTTGGATGAATGTGATTCTTATGAGAAGGATGGAGCTGCAGGGAAAGGGATGTGCATGTGGTGAACCTTGGTTTTTAAGATAACTCTGCATAGGAAGATTCAATGAAAATATAGCTAGGTGGTTGGTGTCTGAAGAGGAAAGTGAGAGACTTGTCAAAGGTGATACGCAAGTGGAAATATGAGACATTTCCTATAAATTGTCAGACTGAAAGACACAATAAATGGGTACCAGAAAGGTGGTGAAAGGATGTGGCAGTGAATTACAGTTGTTCTTTTCTACTTGGTCTCTGCTTATTCCCTAGAGAAAGAGGAGGTAAGGT
This sequence comes from Nesogale talazaci, assembly GCA_004026705.1. Lineage (NCBI taxonomy): Eukaryota > Metazoa > Chordata > Mammalia > Afrosoricida > Tenrecidae > Nesogale > Nesogale talazaci. Next base: position 87,913 of record PVJH01004030.1, read on the forward strand.
CCAAGTGCAAGTACCCAGTATAATACTGCAGACATTGAGTACAAAGAAAATAGAACCCTTTTCTCAGAGAGGATGGGAGCAAATACACTAGGGAAATGTGCATGGTCCTTGGTTTTGTTTGCTTCTAATGCTACATAGGTATAGGCATGGAGTACATGGATTGTGCTAAATCAGACTTAGAGTTCACCAAAGGAATACTGGTGGCATATTGAGCCGCGCACCTAAAGGTTGGAAGTTAAATCCATTAATCTGTCTACAGTAGAAAGATATGGTAGAATGTTTCCACAAAGATTACAGCCTAGGAAAACATGTGGAGTAGTTCTATCCTCTCCTACAGGGTTACTATTAACTCAGCGAGTGTGGGTTTGGTTTGGGAGAATGAACTAATGGGGGAGTGGAGATATGTAAAGTTGGTAAAAAGAAAACTTCTGAACATAAGGCATAAGTCTAATAGGTGAAGTTTGATGGAGTTGCAGTAGGGAAAGATATGAACTAGAAAGACAGGTTAGAGAGGTGGGTATTTGAAATTGAGGTTGTTGAATACCTTGCAGTTATTGTGTCTAAGTGACTAAGTCTAAGATATAACCTTGGAGGTAGATGACTGCATGTGGGTAAGGCAAGATCATTGGCCATAAGAGTGAAGATATTGGAAAGTAGTGGAAAGAACACATACAATGAAGTGACAAGAATGATGGCAGAAGGATGTTGAAGAAAATAAAAGAAGATGAAGACACATGACTGGTGACCCAAGATATATAGATAATCTACTAGTGTACCAGACTTTGCTGAGTACTGGGAAAGGTTATTGGAAAATATTACTGGGCCATGGGTTGTGAAACTGGAAGAATAAATGTTCTTAGAGTGTGATATTACTTGGTTTAAAAATGCTTCAAGGATATAGATCCTCCACCACCACTCCATGGAAATAAAAAGCAAATGAGCAAACCTTTAGAAGCACACAGCCTTCTCCAGAATTCTACCACTGACTACGAAGGTATCATGAATGATATGCAGCGCTTCTTCTAAAGTGTTGAGTCTTGTTCCCATTGGTATTTAGATTAAAGCCAGGTCACCTGTAGACTTTGTCAGAGTGGAGTATTTGCGTTCCTCTGTCCTGGAAGTGATCCTTAGTCTAAATTGTTGTGTGTCTGAGGCTTTGATGAAAACTTCAAAGTATTCACCAAGCTCAGTTTGGCAGGACTTGAACTCTAACCTTGGTTTCCTTGTAGTTGGTGATGTCAATAGATGCTGGCAAATCAGTTCCCATGAGCCCTGCCCACCACAGAATGAACCAAACACCACCCAGTCCTGCTCCAGCCTCACAACCGCGGCTATGTCTGAGCCCGCCATTGACGTCATCTCATCGGAGGTATTCCTTCCTGTCTTGGTCCCTCTACTCTACAAGGCACGATGTCCTTTTCCAGAATCTTTTCTGATAACATGTCCAAAAATACGGAAGGCAAAGTCACGCTATCCTCACTTCTAAGGAGCATTCTGGCAACACTTCTTCCAGATTTTTCTTTTGCTAGACCAGTATACTTTCAATAGTCTTTGCCAGCACCATGATTCAAATCCAACTTTCACACATCTATGTGCTGACTGAAAATGCCAGCGCTTGCTTTAAGCACACCTTAGGCCTCAAATTATGAACCTTGCTCCTCAACACTTTTAAAGAGATCACGCCCTATAGTAGATAGCTGATAAAATCTCTGCTGAGCCTTTTTTGTAGTCTATCTGTCCCTTTTCCTCTGGATTCCTGGAATATCACGCCGCACCTGCACAATTCAGAGGTCACCAATACCCTGGGCATTTATATATGAGTACTGGGGTCCTTGTTTTTCAATATACTGTGCCCCGATTGCTAGTTTCTTGAGCTGTCATGACAATGAGTCAGAGTGTGGCTTTTTCCTGGAGTATGCCCAGCTGCACCCCACACAGAGCAGGGAGTACCCTCCAGGGGAAGTTTTGTCAGATGGGCCTCACGCAATTTCAAAGATTCCATTCTGTCATTTTCTGCATGCTGTGTTGTATATTTCAGTGCCTTCAAACAGTTGTTTGACATAAAACTCAGATTTTGTATCAGGGTTAGTCAAATAAAAACCACTTCATCATTACTGGAAGCTGAACCTCTCCGAATGATCCTGTAAAGCGCATGTTACATCCTATTTCTTCTCTACTTAAAACCCTACCCACTATAAAGGGCCCCCCATCCCACACGGAGTAGCAATCAAATTTATTCTGATAGCTTATAAGTCTCTATGCAATATGAATCCTGCTACAGAGAAGGTTTTTCAGAGATAATTCTAAAGCTGAATGTGAGGAGAAACTGGCTTAAATGTTTGAGGGAATTTCGTGTGTAAGGTATAAGGACATGAGATTTAGGAGTTCAAGAAATGGCAACTAGCTCCCAGCAGATCAGGCGAGTAAGAGAAGAGTCTAAAGGCAGGTCCCCTGGATGAACAGATGCATCCAGCTTTGAGAACTCCACGTCTAGAGAAATATATATCATGAGCTAAGGAGGGGCTTCAGGAGTGCGAGAGGTCAGATTTCCATCTCTAAAAGATTGGAAGCCATGGAGGGAGTCTCATCAAGAGCACCAGAGGATAAACAAGCCTGTTCCTATGAACTTCCCACTCGAACCCCCTTGACCTTAGTCAAGAACTTTCCAATATTCCAAGAAAACATTAACTTACCTCATATCTGACCTCATAAACTTACCTCAGTGGGTATTGAAAATAGGCTCTAACACACAGTAGGTCCTTAATAAATGCTTAATGAACAACGGGAAGAACCAAGCACGCAGCAAGTGAAATGGTTTGCATGATTAACTGCCACTTCCACTCAGTATAATTCCAAACTAAATATCTCTATCTTGAAAGACTTTATTTATATATTCTTAAAATCTCTTTCTAAGTTCTAATCCCATTCAGAAAGCCTTTGGACTCAGCCTGCCTTCGTTCACCAAATTTATAGGACAGACAATCTTGAGCCATCTGGTGCCTATTTAATTTTTAACCACCTCTCCCTTGAAATATTTCTTTCTTCATTCTTATTTTGTCCTAAAAACTTGGCTATGAGCTAAACTGCACCATCTGTGACTTCCAGTAAATACAACTGTTGCTAATGAAATTACCCAGTTTCATCATTTTGATTTAAACGCCTTGCCTGTTTTTCCTCTGACCTTTTGCTGCCTGCCATCAAACTCAAGCTTTTGTGAATTTAGATACATACGTCCATGTAGGTCAGTCTTGAGGAATAAATCTTCTCTGTGAAGCACAAGAACCTGGGCCAAGCCGGCTCAGCAGGCTGACGTGTGAAGCTGGGGCTGGGACTGGGGGAGGAAATATCGGTGGCATTTGTGCCCATCTACTCAATGTGTGCAGGGCCCTAGGGCAGACCCCCGCCATGTGACCAAGTGGCCGCTCTGTCTGGCTCTCCGGCCTCCCATTTGTTAGGATGCTGGTGATATTAATGAGTTGGGGTGTCAGAGCCCATTCCTTGGCCTTTGGTGTCCATTCCTCCCTGCCCAGAATTGCTTGACCTGATTGAAGAAAAGGAAAGTTCAGAAACTCCAAACTTTGCCCAAGTGGGAGAGAAGGGCTTAGAGCAAAGCAGAAACATTAGATGATGCCAGCTCCTTGACTGCCAGAGACAACGTTTCCGTTTAGGGAGCATGCCCACCCTTGCAGATGGCCCCAGCAAAGGAAGGAAAGAGAATGAGGTAACCATTGAGCCACCAATGCATTCAGTCATCAAATTATCATTGCGGTCGTTTATTATCCTGGACCATTAAAGACCGGGACATTGTTATTAGCAGGAACAGCAGTTAAGCAGTCTCTCCTCTGTGCAGACACTAAGCTACGCTCCCCGCATAATCAGTTCACTTAATCCTCGCAACAATCCTGTGCCTGAATACTAATATTATCCCCACATTACAGCTGAGGAGCTCTGGGGCCATAGGGGTTACACATTGGACTGCAAACTGCAAGGTCAGTAGTTTGAAACCACGAGCAGCTCCCCAGGAAAAACAGGGAGCTTCCTTCTCCTGTAAAGAATGACAGTCTTGGAGCCCCTCAGGGGCGGTTCTACCCTGTCCTCTAGGGCAGCAGCTGTGACGACAATGAGTCAGCAAGTACGACTCTGAGCAAGTGAGGCCGAGAGACACTACGGAGCTTCCTCACAGGGACCCCACGGACTCTAACTCATGCCCATTTCCCACCTCCTTGCTCACATTTTCTGAGGCTATGTCATGTGCTACACCCTTTATGGGGAACTGAAAAAGATGTGCCCTCACCCCCGGTGGAAGGAGCAAACAACGCACCACCCCAATGAGGTGACACAGGGTAGGAAACTCCTTCTGGAGTCCTTAGAACTGGGATTTGAAGAAGGAATGGAGTTTGCCACCCACAAGTCAACGATGAAGCATCGAACCACTGTAGCAAACTGGACGGACCAAATAGGCTCCCTCCAAAAAGCACTGCCAGGGAACTGGTTCCAACTGACAGCATTAATTCCAGAGACTGTACAGCTTTGCACGAGCAGACAGCCTCATCTCTCTCCTGAGCAGAAGCTGGTGGTTTTGAACTCTGGGGTTTTCAGTTAGCAGCTCAGTGCTTAACCCACAGCACTACCAAGGTTCCTTGAGGACTTGATTGTTCTGATTAGGTTCCTTCAAGTGAGTTCTGACTTCTAGAGACCCTCTATGCAAGAGAATAAAACACTGCCCAGTCCTGCATCAGGCTCACACAGTGTGGGTGTGTTTTTCTAAATCATTTCAAGGGACTCATACAACTCTTATCACAATCCATTGTGTCAAGCACATTTGTACATTTGCTGCCACTATCATTTTCAAAACCTTTTCTTTCTACATGAGCCATTGGTTTTTTATCTTCCCCTGCTTCCCCCATGAACCCTTGGTAATTTATATTATATATATTATATATATTAGATGTCTTACACTGACTGCTGTCTCCTTCCACCCACTTTCCTGTGGTCCATCCCTTAGGAGAGGGGCTATATTGAAATCATTGTGATAGTTGGTTGCTCTTTGCTCCCCCCATCCCTTTCCCTTACACTACTCCCATTATTTGTCCTGAGGGGTTTACCTGTCCTGAATTCCCTGTGTTTCCATCTCTTATTTGTAGCAGTGTACATGTTCTGGTCTGGCCAGATTTGTTAGGTAGAATTGGGGTCATGATAGTGGGGGAGGTAGAAGGAAGCATTAAAGAACTACAGGAAAGTTGTGTGTTTCGTCGATGCTGTACAGCACCCTGGTTGGTTTATCTCTTCCTTGTGGCTCTTGTGAAAGGGGATGTCCAATTAACTGAGGGGCTTTAAGTCTCCACTCTGCCCTCCCCCTCATTCATATTCATATGATTTTGTTTTGTTTCGAGTTTTCGATGCCCGATACCTGATCCCCTGGACACCTCATGATCCCACAGACTGGTGTGCTTCTTCCTTGTGGACTTTGCTGCTTTTCCGCTAGATGGCCACTGGTTTATCTTCAAGCCTTTAAGACCCCAGACACTGTATCTTCAGGCACCATCCACTTTCTTCACCACTTTTGCTTATGTACCCATTTTGTCTTTAGCAATCATGTCAGGGAAGGGCTGATATTTTTATGTTTGAGTCCATTGTGTCCCTCCATCTTGTCAAGGCCCTTAAACAAATAGTCTGTTTGTCAGTCTTGATGAGTTCTGTGTAAGCAACTCGAGTTAATGTTGCTAAACATGACTTCCTGAATCTCTAAAATTAAATTGTTAAAACTGGATCTTTTTATTTTTAATAACTTACTTTTGTTTTGGTGGGGCAAGGATCATAACTCTTGCTATCCATTTCCCAACTTCCTATAGTATTGTGTTATCTTTATAATATTGCGGTGGATAGTACTAATATAACCAAAGTGCTATCCGGTAAGCATCGGGCTGGTAATTGAAGGTTGGCAATTTGCGCCCACAGGCAGCTCCTTAAGAGAAAGATGTGATTAACGGCCTTGGTGGCTGTCCTAGGGGGTGTCGACGAGTCAGGCTTACCTTGACAGCAGTAGGTATGCAAGCAGGTACAATGCAGTAAGAAACTTCACTCATTTGAAGATTGAGTCTTTCCCTTAGCGCCAACGTATTTTCCTCCTGTTATGTTGCCATCACTTGAATGCCTTCACTTAATCTTTTCTAAATGTTGTTCTTTTTATAAGCAGCTTCATTTTCTTCGCAGGGTGAAGAGGGTATGTGTGTAATATGTGAAAGTATGTGTGTGTTCATTCATGATAACGAGTGAGGCTTACCAAACACCCTCCCACACTGAACTTGTGCTCTGTGAAATTCAACCTTTCTTCCAGCACTGGAGCCCCTCCTTCTCTTGCAAGTCTCATTTAAGCCCCCTGTAAGTCACAACTGACTTGATGGCCGTGAGTGTGGCTTTTTCAGTTTTTAAATTTCCTAACACTCCTGGGAGGGGCAGCAGCTTAAGTCCTCAAGGCTTGGGTTGATGAGAGGTTTTCCGGAAGTTTCAAGAGCCTGTGAAAGTACTGAGACTTCGAAGACAAGAGAGGCCTCAGACAGAGAGACTGCAACATTTCTCAGGATCCAGCAGGATTGGCCTCAACTGAAAGCTATACCTCTCCAATGCCATGGTTTGTTTTCAGGGTTATTAACTGGGCATACCAAAGTGCTTCAGAAAGCTCTTAGAAGAAATGGAATAAAAAAAATCACATTGTTGTGTTTGGTTTGTTTTTTTCATAAAGTTTTGGAAGCCCCTCTCCTACAAGTCATTATAGCCTTTTTTTATTCATAGATCCTTGTTGCAGACTATCTGTAGCATAAATCCCATTTAAACTTTTGAAATCTTTATAAGCAATAAAAATCATTCTGGGTCAGAAGCAATACCCATTAAGCTCAGGTCTGTGGTTATTGCTGATGTTCATGATACACGCTTTCTTAGACAATCCCTAAATCTGGAAGCCACGGTTTCACTGTGTCTCTGGGTGCCTGTACTTCTGCTTTTTCCCTTTTAATTGATCAAACGTCATTCTGAGATCCAACAATAAATGAATGGGTGAGGAAAAAACTCACCTATATATATACATAATCCATATACACACACATAAAACACATCTACATCTCACAACCCACATCTCTTACTGAAGCTGCTCTTTCTGGGAGATTTATAACACTTTGCGTTACAAAGAAAGTTTAAGAAAGAGAGAAAATGAAATGAAGCAGCGACTGTTCCCTAGTGCAATTACTGTGTCAAATGTCCCCTAGGGAAAGGAATTTGCTCTTATTGTGAAATAAATTAATATAGAAACCAGACTCCTGCGGTAACTTTTCTTTATCCCCAGGCAGTATTTTCCCACTACTGCTCTCAAAATTCACTTTTGCCGATACACATATGGGAGGTTGGAAATAGCTAAAAATTATATGTTTGAATTTTAAATATATTCCCATTTCCATAAATCTTAGCAGGTCCCCAAATTATCAGGAGAGCACACCGTTTAGAGATTGGCTGCCTCAGAAATCAATAGCTTATTCTCATCTCCCTCTAGAAGAGCAAGGGCTTTCTCCTACTAGTCTTCCAACCTCCACAAATCAGGATTCCTGTCCCAGCTGCTGCCACTGCCCAGAAAATGTGGAAGAACAAGGCCCATTGCCCTGCAAGGAAAGTGCAGAGATGGCCTAGCTGAGTTAGTCCTTTTTCCCAAACCAACAACCCAGCATCCACTGGGTGTCTTGCTGCCCGAACTGCCAAAACAAGCCCTGTGCGATTCCTAATTAGGCGTTCATTGTTCAATTAATACCCCATTAGCCTCACACCCTGTTGACTTCAAATCACGGCACAAGTTTCTCCTCAGCCGTGTTATGAATGGGTATAACTTGCCATTATTTCCTAAAAATTCACAGCAGCTGAAGCTCATCCTCATCTAATCTTAAATCAACAGTATGCGGGATGTGTATATAAAATTGATTAGGGAAGGTCTGAGGCCATCTACAGAGCAAAGCAGGGGCTTTTGTTGGAAAGGAGGCTGTTCAGGAAAAAGGAGTCTGTAATAAAAAGGTGTAAATAAGTATTAGGTGGGCATGAAGGTAATAATGAAATGCTCCATATTGACCTTTATGGTCCGAGCTTATTCTGAACCCTGCCTTTCCCAGTAATGGGAACCTGGAAGGCATACTAGTTCCAGCCTCTTTTTTCACAGCTCTGTAGTATGCGGACGTCTCTGTCACTAAGTGAAAAAAATTACAACGAAACATAATAACAATGAACATTTTGAGCCTTTTTCTTGTGCCAGCCTTGAAGGCAAGAGTTTATGCTAAATCCATACAACTCTAAAAGAGAAGTACCATGACTCTCAGTATCTCCTGGAAAGAAAGGCCAGAAGAGACGTAACTAGCTTAAAGATAGTGACAAAGAGAACAAGTGGGCTTCCCGGTCTGAGGCCCCCTGTCCTCTACATCACAGGTCGTCTATGAATCCAAACCCAGTGCCAAGCCAATTGCTGCAGAGCAGATTCCAGTGCTTGTGCCCCACTGTGTGCAGTCTAGACTCAAGTTACACAAGGTTTAGGAAGCAGATCACCAGGCCTGTCTGCCATGGTGCCTTTGAGCAGGCTTAAATCTCTCTTCAGTGAGTAGATAAGTGCTTAAAGCGCGGTGGTGGCACTGTAGGTAAAATTGAGATGTTCGCGGCAAAGCCAACAGCTGCTCCACAAGGTCAAGATGAGATTATAGAATTTAAAGTCTCAGAAGTCCCATTGGGGAGTTCCACTGTGCCCTATAGGCTCACTGTGATTTGGAAATGACTCAATGGCAGTGATGAGTCAAGTCCTCAGTCATGTCACTGTTAACCACTACGAGACTTTTTTAAATGGCAAGAATTTTAATAATTATTGTCTGCCATTTACTAACACCTAGTACGATCCTTTAAGGATAATCTTACTGGTGACACAGTGGTTTTCACTTGACTGTTAATCGAAAGGTTGGCTGTCCAAGCCCACCAGCTGCTCTGTGGGGAAAGATGAGGAAATCTGCTTCCACAGGGATTTACTAATTTGAAAACCCCATGAGACAGTTCTATTTCCTACAGATGAATGAGGATTGGGTGTGTGAGTGTGTGTGTGTGTGCATTTGTGTGTGTACTTACTGTGTGTGTGGACAAAAGTCGTGGCCGCAATATGTTCGGTGAACTACTAGAGTATGTGATTTGCATGTTCTGTGGACACCATATTAAATACAGGTGGTCCCTGGGTTACAAACTTCATAGGGCTTGGGACCACAGATGTATGCAAGATCAGATATTTGACCAAACAGACACTCTGAGTAAGCATTTCATGACAGTGCGGCATAGACACGCTCCCTTCTTTCAGGAGCCATGCTGACGGGCAGCAGAACAATGGACTAGGCTGGAGTACAGGCTGTGGGGTCTGAGCTCTCCGTTAGCTCGCAAGGTGACTTTGCACAAATGAAGTGACCTCTCCAGTCCTTGTCTATCAAACGGAGATGGAGCAGTTGTGAGGATGCAAGGAGATAAGCCGAGGAAGTTCTCAGAGCAGGAATTAGAATGTAAGGGGCTCACGAAGTATTGCCATCATTTCCCTTTGGTAATAGAGGAAATATTTTAATAAGGAAGAAGTAGGCTGGCTTGCATGACTTCTCCCCTAAAAGAGACTGTAGACTGGTTTTCTTAGGATGTGGTTTAGTTGGGATTAGTTCGGCTTTTCAAAGAACATGTCTGATTCATGCCTGGTACTCTCTCTAAAAAGGAAATGGACTGAAGGCAACAAATTCAACAGAGGGTGAGAAAGGGCCACAGAAACAAAGAGGAAAACAAAAGGTATTTTGGTTTGGGTTTTTTTTTTTTTTTTGGGTTTTGGTTTTTCTTCGGGGTGGGGGAGCATCACTGCCCTCTGCTGGTTGTGGGAGCTACCCAGCTCTGCTCCTAAGAGCTGCCGCTGGATTTGAACAGCCAAGCCCGCAGGCCGCAGTCCCACACTCAACCACTTACGCCACCGGGGCTCAGCACCAAAGGTATTTTGTAATGTCAAGAAATTACAAATCAATTTCACTGAAAAGAATGCTAAGGCCTCATAAACCTTTTTAAATATCTATTTTTTTTAATTGGGAGCTCATCCAACTCTTATTATAATCCACATACATCCACTGTGTCAAGCACATTTGTACATTTGTTGTCATCATCATTCTCAAAACATTTGCTTTCTACTTGAGCCCTGGGTATCAGCTCCTCATTTAACCCCTCCATCTTTTCTCCCTCCTCCCTCATGAACCCTTGATAATTTATAAGTTATTGCTACTTTGTCATATCTTACATTGTCCAATGTCTCCCTCGAGAGGTTATATGTATATCCTTGTAATTGGTTCCCCCTTTATACCCCACCCTCCCTTCAACCTCCTGGTATCCCCATTCTCAGCACTGATCCTGAAGGGATCATCTGTCCTGGATTCCCTGTACTTCTACTTCCCATCTTTACCAGTGTATATCCTCTGGTCTAGCCTGACTTGTAAGGTAGAATTGGGATCATGATCGTGGAGGGGGTGGGGGCGTGGAATATCCAGTTGCCTAGAAATAGGCTTTGGATCTCCACTCCACTCTCCCCCTCATTCACAATGATATGATTTTTTGTTCTTTGATGACTGATACCTGATCCTATCGACACCTCACAATCACACAGATTGGTGTGCTTCTTCCATGCAGGCTTTGTTGCTTCCAAGCTAGATGGCCACTTTTTTATCCTTGCCTTTAAGCCTTTAGGACTCCAGATACTATATCTTTTGATAACTGGGCACTATCAGCTTTTTTCACCACATTTGCTTATACCTTCAGCAATTGTGTCAGGGAGGTGAGTAGCATGGAATGCCTGTTTAATTGAACAAAGTATTCTTGCATCGAGGGAGTACTTGAGTGGAGACCCAATGTCCATCTGATACCTTAATACTAAACCTATAAATATATGCACATAGAGCTATTTCTCCATCATCATATATAAGTATATTTACATATGTGCATGCCTGTATTTAGCCCGCTATAAATGTCCTTTACCTCCTAGTTCTTTGCTCTATTCTTTTCTATTACTTTTTACTACAAATAACACAGTCTAATGGTAAAGATTTTAGAATGCAGAAAATTTACAGATGATCTTAAAAAAAACAAAAAGAAGATCCTTAAAATCACTATTCTCCTATCATAACCCCAATTCTGCCTTACAATTCTGGCTAGACCAAAGCATGTACATGTACAGATAGAGCTGGAAACACAGGTACTCCAGCATAGAGCAATCCCCATGAAAGTAGTCATGTCAGAGGTTACCAGGGAAAGTTGGGGGGATACAGGGGGAACTGATCCTAATGATCTATCTATAACTCCCTCTGAAGGGGATGGACACAAAAAAAAGTGGGCGAAGGGAAACATCGGTCAATGTAAGATGTGGAAAAAATTTCATAAATTATCAAAGATTCATGAGGAAGGGATGGGGAGGGAGAGGGGATATGAGAAGGTGATATCAAGTGCTCAAGTAGAAAGAAAATGTTTTGAGAATTATGATGGCAATGACTGTACAAATGTGCTTGACACAATGGATGGATGTGTGGATTGTGATAAGAGTTGTTCTAAAAAAAAATAATCACCATCATGGACTTACCACTGCTAATTCTTGGAAGGTAGCTATTCAACACCAGCAAGCACAGGGGCAGCCATTTCAGTGAGAACACAGGTGTCCATTTTGATTGGTGGATGTCCTGCTCTAAGAACTATTAAGTATTTTAACTGTGACCCCTATGTCTGTACATCGTGCAAACAACTGTCTCTTTCTCTGTTTATTTGTAATACTATTAGAAACATACTCACTATTGATTGAGATTCTTCAATTGTTTTACCTTTTTCATAGTACACTACTTCTCATCAGACATTCTTTGAGAGCATTATTTTAAAATCGCTGACTAATATTGCAATATGAGCACTGGACTGCTGATAACAAGGGGAGTGGCTCACGCTCACCAGCAAGCCCTCAGGAGAAAGATGAGGCTATCTATTCCTGCAAAGATTCACAGCTTCCTGTAAGCAACTGGTCATCCCCTGACAGAAGGCTAGCAGGGAAGAGAGGAGTCAGTCAGGATGCAGTGTAGCAACAATGAAACGTACAACTTTCCTCTAGTTCTCAAATGCTTCCTCCCCCCACACCCACCCCACCTCGCCTAACATGATCTCAATTCTACCTTACATATCAGACTAGACCAGAGGATGTACACTTGTACAGATAGGAACTGAAAACACAGAGAATCCAGGACAGATGATTCCTTCAGAACAAGTAGTGAGAGTGGTGACACCAGGAGGGTGGAGGGAAGGTGGGGTAGAAAGGAGGAACTGATTACAAGGATCTACATATAACCTCCTCCCTGGGAGATGGTGAAGGATGACATCAAACAGTGTAAAATATGACAGAATAATAATAATTTATAGATTATCAAGGGTTCATGAGGGAGGAGGGGGCAGGGAATGGGGGTTGGTGAGGAGCTGATGCCAAGGGCTCAAGTAGAAAGCAAATGTTTTGACAATGATGATGGCAACAAATGTACAAATGTGCTTGATACAATAGATGTATGTAAGGATTGTGATGGATGCTTTATGTGCCCCCAATTAAGATAATTAATTAATTAATTTTAAAAGGTGGAGGGGTGAGATTCACAACTTCAGAAACCCTCGATATGGATGTTTACAGCTGGAATTGACTCAATAGCCAGTCATAAGATAACGGTATACATTAGCAATAATTTCTTTCTTTTTTTTTTAGTGGGCTTCACTGCCTCTAGTGGTCGTGGGCGCTACCCAGCCTCCGCTGGATTTGAACCACCAAGCTCAGTTGAACCGCGGGCTACAGTTCCGCAGTCAACAACTTACTCCACCAGGGCTCAGCCCAGCAATAATTTCTTTAAACATTATTTAACTGTCAGATTTGGGAGAAAGTTGAAGGTATTTGCCCCTGTAGAGATTTAAAACCTTACAAACCCTTATACAGGGCTGAAGGCCCTATAGTTCCCATTTTTTTTGTTATGCTTAATACTTTGTATATAAAATGTTAAAAATGTTTTAATCTGTCGAGTGAATCTTACAAAGAAAATTGCTTTCCCTTTCAACACTCTGTATACATTTTGTCTGATGGCATTGACTGTGGCCCCCACAGTGTCCCAGCACTCTTCGTACTGTCTTTGACTTTTATTCCAGGACAAAAACTGCCCTTTTGGTTGACTGTTCCAAAGAGTGTGTTCCTTCTTACTGCTGTGCTTACTCCATACGCCTATCATTTGGCTGAAATTGAGTCATTCTGGTAAGTTCCATTCCAGGCCTGACAAGCCACCAAGGACCAGGGTCTTGCAGAATCCCCAACTTCTACCAGATGGCAAAGCCCGGTCTTTTTTATAATTTAAAATTTTGTTCCACAATTTCTCCCACTCTATCCGAGGACACCCTCTTGTGATGCCTTTCGGAGCAGCCAGCCACAGTAACCAGGCAGCATCTAGCTTTTGTGGGGTAAGGGTAGTGGAAGCTGAGGTCGTGTGGTTCATTAGTTCTTCCGACTAATCGTTTACAGGAATCCACCCCTGCCCCACCCACCCACACACACACACTATTCTTTGCTCTGGACAGGAAGCAGTCAGTAGTTGTACCTTAGATGGCTAATTGCCAGCTTTTAAAATTCCATTTGGTACTCATCCCAGTCGGATGCAAACATTGACTTTGTGAATTATGCGACATTTACCGACCTTGAAGAAGTCCTGGTGGCAGAGCTGGGCTGTGGGTAGTAACATCAGCAGTTGGAAGCCCCCAGCCACTCCGTGAGAGAAAGATGAGAAAGAAGCTCCCGTAATGATTTGTCTAGAATATGCTCAGGGGCGGTTGTCCTCCTTCTTATGGGTTGCTGTGAATTAACATCCATTTGATAACAACAAGTATTGACTTTGCTGTGCTCCTGACTATAGTCCCAAGTCTCCAGGCTCACTGGCTTGTTTATTCCGGGTCTTTGGCTATGACTATGATGTTTACGTATCTCTGTCCCTTGTTTATTTTGTTTTAAACATGAAGCTATTACAGCACATATAAATGTGTTTATAGGAATGTCCCCACCCCTCCCCAAGCATTGTCACTTTTCTCTGCCATCCCTGTTCATCTTGTCTGCTCCCAGAAAGTGAGCCTCTAGGGTAGGAAGGCACTCACACTGCGATTGGGAAAAGGCTGCTTCCTCACTCATCTTCAATAAAATGAATGGAGCAAAGCTTCAAGACTTTCATTGACTGAACAGAAATAGCTTCAACATGATAATAGATAGCTTCAAAAATAATTATCAGAGCATGGAATGTTACAAAGGAAACTTGAAGTGGTCCAAAATTAAATGGAATACATGAAGATCAATAGATAACCAGTATTGACCTTGTTGAGCTGGATAATCATATGGTTTACAATACCAGTGGTGACAAAATCAAGAGGAATGGTATCACACCATCATCTAAAAAGAACATTTCAAGCTCTATGTTGAGGCATAATGCTATATGGAAAGCATAATATCTATATGATTTCTACATATTATTCAAATCTGCACACTAACCACAAAAACCAGTGACAAAGAAATCAAAGAATTCTACTGATATCTTCAGTCTGAAAATGATTAAGCACTCCATCAAGATACAAGAATAATTAATGGTAATTGGAATATGAAAGTTGGAAATAAAGAGGATCAATAGTTGGAAAATGTGGACAAAGATATGGAGCTAAAGATAATATAATAAAATTCTGCAAGACTAATAATTTGCTCATTGCAAATATATTTTAAACTAACTTAAATGGTGACTGTACATGTGAGCCTGAACAGATGGAATGCATAGGAATCAAATGGAATATATACCATATCTGTGAGAAGATATGGTAGAAAAGTTTGATATCAACGACCAAAACAAGGTCAGGGGACAACTGTGCAACTATCTATTGCTTCTATGCAAGTTTACAGTAAAGCTGAAGCAAATTAAAGCAACTCTGTGAAAGCCAGACTAAAACACTGAGTATAGTCCTCCTGAATTTAGAGACCGTGTCAAGAACAGATTTGATCATCAGGTACCAGTGACTGAAGACCAAATGAGTTGTGAAATAACATGAAGAAAATCACACATGAAGAAATCAAAAGGTCATTTAAAAGACAGGAAAAAAGAGAAGACCAAAATGAATATCAGAAAATGCTCTGAATATTGCTCTTGAATGTAAAGTAGCTAAAATAAATGTCAGCAAATATTAAATGAAATAGCTGAAACAAAATTTCAAAGGACAAAGTAAAACATTATAATAGGATGTGCAGAGACCTGGAGTTAAAAAAAACCCAAATGGGAAAACATGTGCCCAGAATTTCTCAAACTGAAAGAACTGAATTTAAACCCTTGAATTGTAATATTGAAAGATATTATGGTCAAAATACGGAATGATGCAGGGTATGTCAACAGAATATGGAAAGAAAACACAGAGCCACTATACCAAAGAGAAAGGGTTGACATTCAACCATGTCTAAAGACCAAATGTAAGCAAGAACCACGGATATTGAGAGAAGAAATGCAAACTGCAGTGATGGCATTAGAGGAAAAAGAAACCTTCAGGAATGGACAGTAGAACAATTAAAAGGTTTCAACAAATTGGAGAAGTGCTGGAAGCATTCTGCTCTACACCAAGAAATTTTAAAGAGAGCTGCATGACTAAAGACATCTTTATGTGTGCCCATTCTAACAGAATATGATCCAACACAATACAGATGTTTCCAAACAATATTGTTAATATCCTGTGCATATAAGATCCCGCTGAAGACAATTCAAAACTGGCTTTAGCAGTGCATCCATAGGCACCTGCCAGAAATTTAAACTGGATGTAGAAGAGGGTGTGAGATAAGGAGCAGCATTACTGATGTCAGATGATTCTTTGCTGAAAGCAAAGAGTACCAAAAAGAGGCGTACTTGTGTGTCATTGTCTATGAAAAGACACTGGATTGTGTAGAAAAGAAGAAGCTAATGATAACATTGGCAAGAATGAGAGTTTCAGAACATTTAAGTGTGCTCACACAGAACCTGCACAGAGACCAAGAGGCAGCCATTTGGACCAGGAGAGACCCCATGGTTTAAAATCAGGAAAGCTGTGAATCAAGGGTGTCGCCTTTCACCATATGTATTCAATGCTGAACAAACGATATGAGAAGCTAAACAATATGAAGAAGAGAGTCCACAGAACTTGGAGAAAGCTCACTAGCAATCTGAAAAATGCAGATGACCCAACCTTGCTCGGTGAAAGTGAGAAGGATTTAAAGCCCTTGCTGATGAAAATAAAAAAGATTTTGGTCTTTAGTATTGAACTCATCTCAATGTACCAAAAAAAAAAAAAAAGACTCACTGCCATTGAGTCAATTCTGATTCATGGCAAATCTATCAGACAGGGTAGAATGGTCTCGGTGGGTTTCTGAGACTAACTCTTTACAGGAGCAGACAGCCTCGTCTTTTTCTCTCGGTGTGGTTGGGGAATTCAACCCGTAGAGCATGCGGATCACACCCCACACACAGCCCCTATGCCACCAGGAATCCAGCTCAATATAAGGAAAACAAAAATCTTAACAGCTGACCAATTAAGATCACGAAACACAGAGAGAAGAGTGCTGTTGTCAAGGATTTCGTTTTTCTTGGATACACAGCCAATGCTCCTGGATGCAGCAGCTATGAAATCAAAAAATATAGTGTGCATTGAGCAGGTCTGCTGCACAAGACCTCTTTAAAATGTTAACAAGCTAAGATGTCACTTGGAGGACTAAAAAGCGTGCCTCACCAAGCCGTGTATCTGTGACAGTTGGACAATGAATAAGGAAGACTAGAGATGAATTGATGCATCTGAACCAGGTGTGAGTGAAGACTATTGAAAATGCCACAGACTTCCAGAAGAATATGCAAATCTGTCTTCAAAGGCGTGTGTCCCGTGTGGTAAAGCAGAGAAGTCACAGAAAGAGGTGAAGACCCTCAACAAGATGAACTGATGCAGTAGCTGCTAGTACGGACACAAACAAACAGTTATGAGCATGGTGCTGGACCTGGCAGTGTCTTGTTCTGTTGTACATAAATGCACTTTAAGACAAAGCCAACTCACAGGCCCCTAACAAAAATAGCCACAGATGACTGATGATCACAAGCATTTTTTCTTGTGTTTGTTGGCAACCTGTCTTCTGGAGCAAAGTCTTTGGGTCCTTGCTCATTGTTTTAAGTTGGATTTTTTGGTCTTATATATGTTTTAGAATAGATAATATGTGGTTATTTTAAGTACATTTTTAATTACAGAGCAAAACAATGTTTTTTAAATTTGGAACAGTCTACAGCCATACCACCTTGAATGCACCCAATCTCATCGAAAATTCAGAACAAGCTGTCCTAAACCTCTGCAAATTACCAGATTGCTTTATGGCCCTGGAAGTAAAAATAATACCATTCTAATATACCTCATGAAATGCAAACTTGTGTAATACAGTCTTTAAAATGATAAATTCTTATGCAACTCTATTGTGAGCATTATTTTTTGTAGAAGTAGTAGTATCTACTACTGATATTATAAACTCTCTGTTTCTATTTTGACTTTGGGGAATGTAGAACTTTTAAATCCCATGAGAGACTTAATTCTTACTTAAAGAGCAGTAAGGAGCAGTTTTATCTGCCTGCAGATATCCTTTATAACCTTGTCTTGGCCCTTATTTGATGATCTCATCACCGCAAAACCCCAAATTTTGGCATAAGGACCTGGACATATCTCATCAAATACCTTTCCAGGTAAGAACAAGCAAGGACATTTGCTTTCAGCTCAACACATTCCTTCCCATGTTCAGCAATACAGGCATACCTTGTGTTCCTGTGCACGTTGCAGAAAGTATTTATCTTTTTAACAAATTGAGGATTTATAGCTACCTGCAACAAGAAAATCTATCAGCACCATGATTCCAACATGTGTTCATTTCATGTCTTTGTATCACATTTTGGCAATTCGCACAATATTTCTAACTCTTTCATAATGATATTACTGAACAGTTACTAGACTACAGTATAATGTAACCGTAACTTTCATGTATTGGGAAAACAAAAGAGGCATGTGACTCACTTTATTGCAGGGTGTGCTTAATTGCAGTGGTCTAAAATCGGAACTCACCGTATCTCTGAAGTATCCGTGAGTTACTCAAGTGGTTACCCACTCCACTATGAGTTAAATGATTGGCAATTGGAGCATATGCAGAGGTACATTGGTGAAAGGCTTCAGAAAGACAACAGATTGCACAGCACATAAAACATGAGGGATCAGGTATACTCCATCCACGTCATAGGGACACCAGGAATTAGAATTAACTCAATAGCAGATGGGATCTCCACTCCAGAGAGATGACTGGGACCCAGAAGCAACTACTAGTCACCCTGCACATACCATTCTCAGCAATACTGATTGATTCAGGCATGGACATACAGCCAAGTGTTAGCCATTTGTTTTCAGGAAAATGAAAACTACTGTCCTATTTAGGAGAGCAGCAAAAATGGTGAACATTTTCCTCTGACTTTTTTGTTGAGTTGGCATCTCTGGGCACAATGAGGAATAAGCCTAGAGCTCACTAGAAAGACAATGTGGAGTAATGTTTCCAAAGGTGGGTGATATTGATCTCTGGCGCAATGTAAGGGAGCTGCAAAAGTAGATACATACACTTATGAGTTATAATATAAAAGTTTTTAGTTGCCAGGGTGTGCTAGTCTGGGTAGATCAGAGAAACAAATTCATAAACACTCACCTGTGTATAAGAAAGAGCTTTATACGCAAGAGCAGCAGCCCAGTCCATATCAAGTTCATAAGTCTGATATTAACCCATATGTGTGATACCAAGTTATAAATTCCTCTTGAGACTCATGAAACACATGCAATGATGCTGAAGGCAGGAAGATCACATATCAGTTTTGTGGATCCAGTGATGGTGGCAGCACCTCAGCACTGGCATGGGTCTCCAGATGGCCCTGGAGGGTCCAGGGCTCTTGCTGCCATCAGCATAGCAACATCTCAGGGACTGAACAGGGAGAGAGAGTGTCCCCTGCTTCCAAGGTGAAACAGCAGTCCTCAGAATCCTCAAGAGGTGGCCAGGCCCACAAAGAGGCCTCATTGCCTAGGACCTGATTGACAGACTAGACTTCACTCCTTCACTCTTAATCCTGTCAAACTGACAAACGATTATATAACTATGACACATGGGGACACTGAGTAATTTTTTTCTAGAAAAGGGGAAATAGGCCAAATAAGTGTGGGATCCTATGAAGTGAAGTCTGAAAGGAAATTCAGCACTACACAGGGTCAAACAGAAAGAGTAGGAGACTAGGTCAAAAGTACAGCACTCAAAAGATAGCAGGCTAAAGTTTACACCGAAGCACTTCTACTACAAATACCAGGAAAATCTGAATGAATGTAATATTCTTTCATTCAAGTTTGACCTCACATATATGGAAGGAAAGGAAGGAGAAGGAAACTAGAGAGAGCAAGAGAAAATGAGAATAGAAGTGAACATGCTTACTCTCCACTGTCTGAAGTAAACTAGGTTGAAGTTGGTCAATTGGTAGAAAATGTGTAAAAATCCCCAAAAGTGAATTTAGATGGCACAGTCAACCACTTAAAAAAATGTGACTTAGTCATTGTTATCCAAGTAAATTGTCTCCATTTCTATCTTCCTAACTGGCCAAGAAGTAGCCTTAGTTCAACTACATGTGAAGAAATTGAAGATGGAAATAGCAGGAGTAGGTAGCTGGCAAAAGAGGAAGAAAATCACCCTGAGGCCTTGATAATAAGACATTTGTTCGGTTACTTAATAATATCATTTTAGTACTCTTGTGCAAGTGGGTTTTATGCTGACTCTCATACTTTTGCCTGCAATCTTGGTAATATGTTAATGAGATTGACTATACATGAGATAATCAATTATTTTCAGCAGCTTGAATCTTAAATGTTATGTTGGTCATCTTGATTATGAGCTTAAATACCAGTCTGGTGATGGATTCTCCTTTTAACTTTTCTCTCGTAAAAGGAGCACAATTGAGAAATCGAAATCTACCCCACATAGATTTTTCAATACTTAGTGAAAGTTAGTAATGGCACAGTTGTAGCTGAGCTGGCATTTAAACACGTAATATGCTGACCTTGAATTCCAAAGCAATTTCTTGTCCCTTAAAAATTTGGAACATATAAAAATTATATTAGCATCAATTATTTTAATCATTTTTGTTAAAATTTATCTTTCTCAATTTTCAGTGCCTTGGTATTATAACCCAGAATCTCTTTCAGTCTCATGTCCTTTCATTAATATTCATTGAAAGTATCTGCTATTTCAATAAACCGAGGCTAACTTTTTATTACATATTCATAAGTATCACTTTTTTTGAGCACCTATTGAAAATAACGTGTGCTTCATAGTAATATGACACCTCGGAAATGGGCTAAAGAAACAAACCAGAGTGGACTTCAACTGTTCTTAGCAGGAACTATGCTTCCTCTTGTACAACACAATAGCACATGGCCCTTGTGGTAATCAACTGTCTTCATAAATAAGGGAGATCCAGGTATAAAGGTCAGAGCTAAAGACGTCTGTCCAAAATAGAGTTTAATAATCTGAGTTCTTGGCAGAGTCTCAGTAATATTATGGACCTCCTGGAATAATACACAGGAAAGTCTAAAGGTTTTATCATATATTCGAAGGAAACTGTGACAATGATGGTGGTGGTGGTGGTTCTGGTTGTCCCAATAAAAAGAATTGTGAAGCACTAGTGTGAGGAAGGATACTTTGTATGGATTTGATATTTAGGTATAAAAGAAGCACAATTAGTTGTAGGTAGTCACTGTTGCACTCATTTGATGAGTATGGAAGGTTCACACTTTCTGTGACAAAGAGATTTTGAACATAAGTAAGGAAGTGTCACAGGATTCAGGACCATCCCACTTCTGGGCTAGGGAAACCAGTCATGAACACAGGCGTCCCACACCAACTGGTGGATCTCAGTTTAACTAAGGGAGAGTGGAAAAGAACTCCTTCAAAGAAAGAGATCGAAAGCATTCTGTATTCGCAATGACACATGTGCATAAAACGGCCAACTGTAGCCTAGAGGTGGCTCACACGGAAGTGACCCCCGTCTGCAAAGCTATGGGGAAAAAGGCAAGCTCACAAGTCAGACTAAGAAAGTTTGATGTCAAAGATGAACTATATTTGCCCTATGCTCACGTCAACTCCCCAGGGTCACTGAGGATGCGCTAGGCAAGACCAAACTTACTGTGGGAAGGGCCGCCAAGATCATCTCTAGTTGCCCCATAGAATATGGAGATTGGTATAGACTTTGCCTGCCCTATCTACTGCCTGTCTTTGCCCTGCTTCTTTCTATTGTCTCTGCCTGGCCCCATTCCCATTCTGGCCCCTTTCATCACCAGCGTTTCTCCCATTGGATCAGATCCCAGTTTATAGTTTGTCACCTGGTCACTTCCCTGGTTAGCCTATATTTGGACACTCATCCTTCACTCAGCATCCATTACCTACTTAGAAAACACAGACTGCAAGCTAGGCAATCTCTAAAACAAAACAAATAACAAAATACCCCACAGTGTGTTGTCTCTGAAAATGCCATTATCCAGGTCTTAGAAATCTGGATGTTTAGTAAGACCACTGAGGCTAACTTTAAAAAAATCCCCCAACCCTAAAAACACCCTCGTGACCTCGCCTCAACTAAGAATCTTCCTGGTAAAGGAGATTCCAATGTCTTCTCAGTTACACCCCTGGTTTGAGTCATGCTCGTAGGAAGGCTGGTGAAAATGCTACATTCCCAGCTTACCGAGAGAACAGTCCAGTATCTTCAGAGCAGATAGTCCATGGGTGATAAAATTCCCACCTGAAAAAAAGAATCCACAGGCCAAAAGTTAATGACTCCAAAAGAATACAAAATGGTGGAGAACTCAAATCCCCACTTGAATTTATACCTACCATGGAATGCTTCTGAATAACTGTATTTTTTTCTTAACACCTATGATGTTCTACCACGAATTGGTTGATTTATACTGTGGTGGTTTATGTATTGCCGTGATGATGGAAGCTGTGTCACTAGTATTTCAAATACCAGCAGGGTTATTCAAAGTGAGCAGGTTTTTTCCAGACTAAGAACAGACTATAAAGAGATGTGGCTGCCCATTTCAGAGGAAATATCCTCTCAAAACCTTATGCATATCACAGAAATATTGTCAGATACTAAAGACCTAATGAATGGAAGCAGAACATTATCAGAGATACTGCTGAAGAATGGGTCCTTTGAGTTGGAAAAGTACTTAAAATATGATTTTCTCAAAATTGATTCTACTATGGTGACATGAATGAAGTATAGCCTATGGGAATGGAGCCTGTGAGATCTTCATTTGCTAATGGGCAACAACTGAAAATAAAATGAAATGCAAAAAGATCAATGTCCAAGACATTAGTGAGATAAAATGACTGGGCACTGGCCATTTTGAATAAGAAAATAATATAATCTACCATTCTGGGAATGACACAATCAAGAGGAATGGAGTTGTATTCGTTGTCCAAGAGGACGTTTCAAAGTCAATCATGAAGTAGAATTCTGTAATAGGTTTATATATATATATATATATATATATATATACCCTCAAGAAAATTCAATCAATACAAATATTATTCATATTAACGTCTAACCACAGATAGAGATGAGAAAATTGAAGAATTCTACCAGCATTTCAGCCAGATAGTAATCAAATGTGCAATCAAGATGCCTTGCTAATTATTGTCAATTGAAAATCAAAAGTTGAAACAATAAGGAAAAAACTGTAGTTGAAAAATATCGTCTTGGTGATAGAAATGAGACTGGAGATCGTATGATGGAATCCCACAAGTACTTGTTGTTAGTGTGTCTTTTGTCAGCAAATAGATATAGATAGATATAGATATAGATATAGACAGATATAGATATAGATGGACTTACAGATGGAATACCCAGAAATTAAACTGACTGCCTGTGTGGAAAGAGACAATGGAAAATCTCAATATTAGCGGCTAAAACCAGGCCAGCAGCTGACTGTAGAATAGACCATAAATTGCTCTTATGTAAGTTCAAGTTGAAACTGATGAAAATTAAAGTAAGTCCATAGGAACCAAAACATAACCTTGAGTCAATCTCTATCTGAATTTCGAGAATTTCTAAAGAACAGGTTTGATACACTGAATGCTAATGACAAAAAAAATTGATAAGCTGAGGGACACATAGAGAGCATCATCCATGAGGAAAGCAAAAGTTCTTCTAAAAGGCAGGAAGGAATGAAAGAATCAAAGTGGATGGCAGAAGAGACTCCGAAGCACGCTCTGAATCATAGAGCAGCTAAACCACACGGGAGAGATGATGACGTCAAAGAGCTGAATACAAAATTTCAAAGGGCATCAAGAGATGACAAAGTAAAAGATTATAATCAAATATGCAAAAACTAAGAGTTAAAAATCAATAGGGAACAGTATGCTCCGGATATTTTAAACTGAAAGAACTGAATAAAAATTCAAATGGCAATATTAATAGAGCGCTGCTGGCATAGTGTTTACATGCTGAGTTGCTATCCCCAAGGTCCACAACTGGAACAATCAGCCACTGCAGAGGAGACGAAAGGGGCTTCCTAGTCCTGTAAAGCATAGAGTCCCGGAAAGCCACAGGAGCAGCTCTCCTGTTCCACAGGGTCACTGTGAGTCAGGATGGACCAGATGGCAGGGAGATTAGGGTGACTGGGCAAAATATTGAAGGATGTAAGGAACATCAAAAGGAGGAAAAATACAGTCACTGAGCCAAAAAGAACTGGTTGATATTCATCCATTGCAAGAGGTAGCATATGATCAAGAACCAATGATGTTGAAAGAAAGTCAAGCTGCCCTAAAAGGATTAACCGGAAGCAAGGCTCCAGGAATCGACGGAATACCAAGTGAAATGTTTCCAGTTGATGACACACTGGAAGCACTTATTCATCCATGCCAGGAAATTTGGAAGACAGCTTTTTGGCCGACTGACTAGAACAGATCCAAATTTTTGCCCATTCCAAAGAAAGGAGATGCATCAGAATTCTCAAATTATAGAACAATAGCATGAATACCACATGCAAGTAAATTTTTGCTGAGGATCATACAGAAGCGGTTGGCAGTCGTCTACTGACAGAGAGCTGCTGGAAGTGCAGACCTGATTCACAAAGGGACATGTCAGGGGAGTCCCAAAAAGTCTGGATTTTTTTTCAATGCTATGTTGTTGTTGTTGTTTTTACAAAACAACCTTATTACCTTCCCAGTACTCTCCATTACACTTAATACATTTGTCAAATAGGCAATTCCATTCTTGGAAACATTATTTAAACTCTTCTGTTTGGATGGCTGACCCTTGATTTTTTGTTTTTTCCCATCCTCTATGTCAAATCACTGCATTTTCATGTCCCTCTTCATTTATGGAATCAAAAGGAAGTGGCACAAGGCAAGATCAGGTGAGTAAGGTGTGTGGAGCATGTGAGATATACTGGTTTTTTGCCAAAAAACTGGTGCACAGAGATGGCTGCGTGAGCAGGTTCAGTGTCATGGTGGCAAAACCAGTCCCCTGTCATCCACAAAGCAGAACTTTTTTGTAACACACTGTAATGCAATCTTTTAAGAACCTTTAAATAGAAAGCTTGATTAATCTGAGCTGTGAAAAGAACTCCAAATGCACTATCCTCCTCACGTCAATAAAAATTACCATATGAGAATCATCTTGATCTTTAATTTCACTTGATGGGCTTTTGGGGGGAAGGTGATGATGGTGTCTTCCATTGGCTTGATTGATGTTTGCTTTCCAGAACTTAGAATAGCACCATGTTTCATGTTCTGTCACCAGTAATGACATTGGGGGAAAAATCGGGGTCATTTCTGAGCTGTTCTTTCAAAGCATGTCATGTTTCTAGTTGGTGCTCTTTTTCATGATCAAGCAGAACTCAGGGCACAAATTTCATACTGGCCCTTCTCATTCCCAAATCTTCCATTAAAATTCACTGAACCAAGCTCCAAAATAGTCCAGATAACTTCCTCATCTCTTCAGTGACCCGTCATTAGTCTTCAAGCATAAGTGCATGAATTTTGGCAACATCTTCATCCACTCAGGAGATCCAGAATGAGGTTTGGCATCAATTGACATTTCACCTTTTTTGAAATGAGACAACCCCTTGAACACTTGAGTTTTTCCCTTAGCACTGTCCTTGTAAACTGTGTTCAACATCGTGACAGTCTCTGTGGCAATTTTCCCCAGCAGGAAACACAATTTCACAGCTACACACATTTATCTTAAATTGGCCATCACAAAAACAAAGTTCAAGTGAAACCTCTTTCCTGAAAAAAATTCACTACAACCAGAGAATTTTCCAGGTGACACCACTGGGTGCACTAACTCAAAATGGTTTGCTCAAGGCTCACCTAGTGGGGAAAAATGTATAATATGAGATAAGTACTCACAAAAGAGTAAATGGGAAAAAAGCTGCACTGAGAAGAAAGTTTATAAGAAACTTGATGATAGAAAGAGAGAGAGAGGTGTGGCAGTCATGTGCTTATGTTAATTTTATGATTGAAATGTAGGGGTGGAGTCTAGCCTGTTAATCTGGAGACAGCCATTGAGTAGCCAATGAGGCCTCTACGTGGCATGGCTTTCTCCTGAGACTTCTGGAAAATCTCACAATATTTCCCTCGTGAAGATGAGACACTATCTTCCCCAGTGGTTGGGAGTTAGTCTCAGAGACGATTAATCACGGAGAAGACAAGATGGCAGCATCCGAGAAGCTGGAGGAGCCGACGGAGAGAACACATGGCTTTGTCCTGATGAAGCCAGACCTCTGAAGCTGGGGCAGCCACTTGGAGACCTCTGTCAGCGACGAGTTACTTCTGCTGTTGATGAACCTTGAGCCCTGGAAGTGAGGCACCATGGGGAGACTCCTGCCAGCGCCAGGACCCTGCACCCACTGACCTGTGACTTTGTGAGTTGGAAGGAGCATATGGGTTAATATCGGATTTATGACTTTGTACTGGACTGGATTGGGATGCTTTCTTAATGTCCTATTTCTCTTATATATAAACCCTTTGCTTATATCAATATGCGTGTTCATGAAATTTGTTCCTCTGATCTACTCGGACTAACACAAGAGGTGACACAATCTTCTTGCTGAGAACGAGGAAGACTTGAATCCCTCTCTGATGAAGATCAAGGATTGCAGCTTCCAGTATGGATTATGACCCAATGTAAAGAAGACCACAATCCTCACAACTAGAACATCATGGTTCATGGAGAAAAAACTGAGGCTTTCAAGGATTTTGCCTACCTTGAATCTGCAATCAATGCTCATGGAGCAGCAGACAGGAGATCAAAAAAAGTAATGGCATTAGGTAAACCTGCTACACAAAAACCTCTTTAGAGTATTGAAAAGCAAGGGTGGTACTTTGAGGACTAAGGAGACCCTGACCCAAACCCTGGTTTTATAAATTGCCTCATATGTATATGAAAGTCAGACATGGAATAAAAAAGACTGAAGAAGAACTAATGCATTTGCATTGCAGTGCTGGAGAAGAATATTGAATGCATCACAGATCGCTAAAGGACAAACCAACCTGTCTCGAAAGAAGCATGGACTGAATACTCCTTAGAGAGAAATCTTGTCCTGTATACTTAGGACCTGTTGTCAGAACTGACCATTGCCCGGGGAAGGACATGAAACTTGGAAAAGTAGAGGGGGAGCAAAAGAGAGGCAGACCATTAGCTCACCGAGGTGGGCTTGCACATGGCTGCGACAGCGGGCTGCAGCGTAGGAGCAATGGTGAGGGCGGCATCGGACTGGGCAGTGGTTCCTTCTGTCGTGCACTGGATTGCTGTGGGCCGGAACCAGAACTCCACGGCACCTAAGAGTGACAACATGGAACTCCAGGCCCCATACCTTGAATCTTAGACATCTCCTTTCATCGTCATAAGAACTCTCTAAAATATACAGCCACTATGTTTTATCCAGACTTGGCCAATTCACGAGGATAGTAATAGCCCCACTCAGATCTGGCCTCTGACATTAATTCTTATTGTTTTACAATCTCTTAGGAAAAGTGATGTTTTTTTCTTTAAAATTCTTTAAAGATGCCAAAATGGATTTTGATATCAGATTGGAATGATACAAAGCTTCTGTCCACCAACAATTACTTCATTTGTGTTAAGTAGCAAGAAAATTATCAAGTAATACTTATACAAACTTTAGTCAAGTGATATTTGTACAAAATTTAGTGATTCAATATTTTTTAAGCATCTATATGTCAGATGTTACATTGGATATTTCATGGAAACATCATATTGGACCCTTTACCACATAGGGGTGTCATGGGACAGAAAAACTAAAACCCCTACAAAGTAACTGCTGCACACATTTCTTCTTTATCCATGTCTCCTCTTTTGTGGACTTTTCATCTTCTACTCTCAAGTACACAATGGTCTCATGCTTTTTGCCTGCTTCATCACAATCTAAGTAAGGACTATTATCAAGTCTTTACACCTAGATATTTCATTTTGTGTGTGTAGATGGGATGTTACTAGGTCTCTTAAAATAGGAAAAATCAACGAATTCCTTATTAAAGAAATTCCAAATGTTGGTATGTATAAGTGAAATTGTAATTTAGGAATTGCTAAGTTGTCTTTCCGGAATCACACTTAATCCTGGGGGGGAATTTGGAGGAAAGCATATTTGCAAAATGTAAGAGAAAACCCACATATGATGCAAACTGTCACTGCCTGGTCCTCTTCTTGAACTGGTCTTATTCTATATCTATTAGGAGACAGTGACTTTATTTTTCTGAGAGATTAAGAATAGACTCTATCAAGATAATTATTTCCAGAATTTTGCCTACACTGGGTTCCAAGCATAGGAACTTAATACTTCTAGGAACATAGTCTCCTAAAAGGGTGGATATATAGTCTCCTAAGAGAGTGGATACAATTCCCCAGGTGGGATCTATAGATCATGCATAATTTGAGAAAGCAGAATCAATACTATCATTTTATATATGGGGAGTGAAAACACACAGCCATTATTTTCTTAGCACAGAAATTAATGTCCAAAAAAGTTATCTTAGTGGATGAGCAAACACAGAAAGAATTGATTTTCAATGGGGATGATACAGGTAAGGGAGTAGCAATAAGGAGTGCATCAAGTTCTTGACAATGAAGCAAGATAAATTTAGATACAGCAAAATAAAATATGGATTTTAAAAGGCTGGAAGACACTGGGCCTACTACCTGTTCTGTGCTCAATTTACATGTTGGATGAATAAATAAAAAAATTTCTAATTTTTCCTTGTCTTCTTAGTGGTTTCCATGGATGTTTACTACACTGAGAGCCCTCTCATCATACCTTATGTAACTCGAGGGTAGCCCAAATTATGACTCTAATCAAGGGTATCCTTAGATTTATCCAAATTAACTATTCAATTACGAACACTCAGAAGAATTTAGTTTTTTGGGGAGCCATTACTCTGCTCACCACTGCCACCACCCCCCAAAAGGAGAAAGGTGGACTATTGTACCTGGTCCAAGGCCCTTAGCCAAGGCAGCCAGAGCAATCTAGGGTAGGGAGTTGGAGACCTGAAGAGTTGACTCGAGTCTTTATGACCCAGGTGCCCTGGATCTGCACCAGCAGTATGCAATCTAGGTTCTCTCTGCTGTGTGGCAGCTTCCGTTTGTAGAATTTCACAGTAAATTTAGGTGCCTTCTTTATGAAGGCTGTTTCAATCTCCCCACAACTGGGCCTGATGAAGCACTTTCCCTAGCAACCAACCTGGAGATCCCCAACAGCAGCAATGCCAGGAAATAACAATTATCACCCCCAGGGAATCCCAGTAATTTGTTAGGAAAAGCTGGTTGGGTGCCTCCTTCCCTCAGGCTCCAGAGAGACACACCAGCAGAGGCAGATTCTGTTCAGATGGGCAGGAAGACTGGGGTTTCCCTGGAAAATACAACATGGAGACTATTCCTCTATATATTTTGTTTTGTCTTCCTGGCAATTCATGGGCTGAGACAGCTAAATGAAGCAATGTGTCCTGCAAACAGCGCGGTTGGCTGGTGACTCAAGGTGGGTGCGGGAGAACTGCACAAGCAGGTGTAGGTAGACCACCACCAGAGACAAAAGGGCTGAAGCAGAGGCCAGATTGGGGTGGTGGGGCAAACGTCTCTGCATGAAGAGAAAGAAAATAAACGTTCCCTTCTCCTGGTTCCACAAAAAGGCTGCCACCAGAGAAGTTGTCAATCCAAGAGGTCAGGGTGAAGTCTGAGAGTGTCTTTAACCAGCGCCTGGGTGGTACGAATGGGGCAGTTGTCTGACTTTACTTAGCTCACCAAGCCATGCCACACACTACGTTGTTCAGAGAGGTTACTTGCAAAGCATGGAACTTGGAAAGAGACAGCAAGGGAAAAGTAAAAGTGGTTTTACTTTATATATTTCTCTATGATTCGTCTTTACCACAGTGTCCTATCTTTGCAACAAAACAAAAAAGATCAAATATAAAATCTTTGTCGTTGTGCCGTTTTTGTTTTGAACAAAAGACAAGGCGTGTGCTGTCTCTGTTTTCTCATTACAATGTCAACATCTGCTCACACTCAGCCTGAGGATATGAAGGGAATTCTGGGATACCACAACCTGGCACACAGGCACATGGAGACTCAGAGGCTCTTTCTGAACAGAAGAGCTGACCACAAGACCTGAGAATAAAAGTGAGCCAAAGGGCTGAAGGTCCCCTTAGATCTGTGCATCACCAATCACGGAACATGAGTGACCAAGGCCACAGGACAACCGTGGTGCATCTTCCTGGTTGCACCAGGAAGGTTTGGGTGGTGGTAGTTTGCATACATAATTCAACTGGTAAATAATTAAAATGTACTTTATACTGAAAGAAGTACGTTTATATAAATAAGCTTCATATAGCAGAACTCAAAATAATTAAATACATTTTTCATATAAAAGAGACACTTGAAAGTGATCCCTGCCACGCAGACCCTATGGTCTGGGTAGATGAAGAACTGATAGAGATGTGTTGACCCATGTGAACTCTGATGTAGTTCAGACTAGTGACCACCCCCCCTCCCCAACTCCAACTAGGCAGGAAACACTGGCCCAGAAGCAGTTCCATTCCTCAGAAGTCGAATGCCACCCAATCATCCAGGGTGTATGTAATCATTCTACACTCAAGTCCGCTCGGCCGTATAGTCTTAGATTTCCAGTTGTGTTGCATATCACTATCAACCTGTGCCCCAAGCTCGTGTCTTCACGTAAACACACGAACAACCCTGTGGTGGTACATCTCAAAGCTCTTCCCAATGTGGCTTCTCTTCTTGTTTTCCATTGATCCCATTTTTCTCTAAATGAGCCTCTTCTTTGCCCACAAGAGAAAGACTTTGATCTCGTGATTTCTAACAATACCACACGGACTCCATCCTTGTCTGCTCTGAACATGGACTGTTGATTGCAACGGTCTCTGAGCCAGGCTTCCTGGTCTGCTCTTTTCCTGCTTAATCTTCCCTTCCCACTGTGATGACTGGAGTGATAAACCTAAAACACGAACCTAATCTTGTCCTTCCTGTTCAAGGCCATTAGCTGACTCTCCTTCCTTCTCCCCCATCCTTCCCTCTAGATAAAATCCAAACCCTTGGTCCAAACTTTATAAAACGCCCTTCAGAATATTGTTACCAACTGCTTTTCCAGCCTTATTCCCTCTCTCCACAGATCCTTCCTCTCTGTGATTCTACCCACTGTGGTGGTTATGTGCTAATGTTAATTTCATGATTGAGATGTAGGGGTAGAACCTAGCCTGTTAATCTGGAGATAGCCATTGAGTAGCCAATGAGGCCTCCGTGTGGGCATGGCTTTCTCCTGAGACTTCTGGGAAATCTCGCGATATTTCCCTCATGAAGATGAGAAGCTATCTTCTCCAGTTGTTGGGAGTTAGTCTGAGAGACAATGAATCATGGACAAAACAAGATGGCAGCGTCTGAGGAGCCAGAGAAGCCACACAGCTTTGCCCTGGTGGAACCAGACCTCTGAAGCTGGAGAGGCCATGTGGAGACCCGTGCCAGCACCAGGATTCTGCACCCACTGACCTGTGGTTTCGTGAGTCAGAAGGAGACATTGTAGACTAGTATCGGGCATATGGGCTAATATCGGACTTATGACTTTGAACTGGACTGGGTTGGAATGCTTTCTCAGTGTTCCATTTCTTTTGTATATAAACCCTTTCCTTATATCCATATGTGTGTCTATGAAATTTGTTCCTCTAGTCTACCCGGACTAACACACCCACCATGCCAAAAGACACTAGTTTGCACAAGACATTCCTTCCCCCTAGAGCAACTCTCATACTTTCTCTATCTGATGAAATCCACTATCCAACAAAACCCAAATTAAATACTATGTACTTTATGAAAGGATTGTGCACCTCAGGTCGAATTCCATCCCTTCCGCCCTGTCTCCCACAGCCTGTGTCTGTCTCTGTTAGTAAGCTCTGCCATTGTATTATGGCTATTTGTTTCGAGTGGGAAGAATTTATGACACAAGCACAAGAGCCAAGTCTTGGGCCTATTTGTAATGCTAGCGTTTAACCTTTTTCAGTCCATTCAGTGAGCTCATGAATCAGTGAAAGGTTGCATCCCTATCCATTTTGCTTTTTGATTCCAAGCTGCAGCCAAATCAGAAGGGGGGAAGCATGAAATGTTTCTCCCCAATTGAAAAGCCTCCCCACAAGGCAAAGGAATATCGTGAACTACAGTCTTGTCCCTGTTTGGCTGGGCTTCTTACAAGTAGCCCACTGGCGATCATTTCCAACGATGGTATGGAGAGAAAGGAAGCGGCTACATCTCTAGGCAAGAACTCAAAACAGGAAACTTGCCTCCAACCTTTTTAGAATCAAGTTTCTGTAATTTCAAAATGCTGAATGAATTCCCAGGACTTGAAAGTATGAAAGAATGAGACATTTGTGTTTATTAGAATTGTCTGTGCTGGTATATAGTATTCTAATACTTTTGTCAACACAATCCAGGGCCATCTTGAATTCTAATATAAATGTTTCTGATGTATGCTATCTCTCCTTAACTAAATTACAACTTTCTGTGGCCATAAACTACGTTGCAGCCTCACTGTGCTAATCCTTGGAACTGACACTGTCCTTTTAATGCAATAGAATGCCAATAAATTCTTAATAATGAAGGGTTTGCTATATATATATACATGTGTGTATCTTTATATACTAGGAACTTTTTTTCATACTTTGCCTACAGCTTTCACTTAAAAAAAAACGGAAAGAGATGGAACCAATCAAGTTTTGCAAAGGAAACAGTGATGTAGTCTGGTACCTATACCCAAATGGGTTTGGGTTCTGCCAGAGGCAGAGGGATAGATTAGCTCGTTCCTCCAGGGACTTCCCAGCCTCTGGTTTCACTCTGCATTTTCCTCATGCGAGAGGAACGCAGTCGTTCATAACTGAACACTGAAGCATCACTGTGGATTGGATCTGGCATCTAGAAACTGCACTGGTGAATCTTAAGTGTGTTAATATGGATAATTTAAACCTTATAAATAGCTATCCATAATGTGTTTCTTGCCTGAGGGGGTCTTTTGGTTGGAGTGCAGTTACAGTCGTGCCTGAGTTTGC
Organism: Nesogale talazaci; assembly: GCA_004026705.1. NCBI lineage: Eukaryota > Metazoa > Chordata > Mammalia > Afrosoricida > Tenrecidae > Nesogale > Nesogale talazaci. The sequence goes on from PVJH01004030.1 coordinate 120,692, forward strand.
AACTTGAAAAGGAAAACTGAATTGGAAGAGCACAAAATGTGATGTAGCTCTTGCTTCCAGGAGCTCACGCTGAGTGAAAGAGCTGGCGGCCAGGCAGGAAGATGCACTTGTACCACAGACACTGCGAGGCGGCTTGAGCGCTCTGCCTGCTTCCCAGGGCTTCACATCCTTGCCCTGTGGTTCAGCCCACTACACAGAGTCCCCACTTCCACGCCAGCCATCCTGAATGTAAAATGTCTATCTAACCCACATCAATGGAATCCCATAGATCCCCACGGTATCAGCTTCCAATCCTGGTTCTCTATACCGGGACTGCAAATGCAAGTCCTCAGTTGGGGCTTGAACCTGTAATCAACCAGTCTTGAGCAGAAGCAGATGGGGTCCCATAGTATTTTGTCACCTTTCAGGGCTGCACTTAGCCCAGGCTAGAAGACATCACAGGTTTAAGATCAAAGGGGAAGAATCTACCCAAGGGATTCAGAAAGAAGACGGGCCTACAGATAGGAAGCACGTGGAGGAAAGGAGCGAAGTGATGATGATGTATTGAGCTGAATGCAGTGGGTGAGTGGAAACAAAATATGCATGAATTGTCGAATACAAAACTAATGATGTGCTCTATAAACCTTCACCTAATTCACAATTAAAAACCTGTTAAAATTCAAAATGAACAAAAAGAATCACCTGGGGATCTTGTTAAATGGTAGTTTCTGATGTTGTGTATCTGAGATGAAAAGGCAAATCTTCAGCAGGGAGGTGAACCAGAATGAATGGGTTTGAAGCCCTGAAATTTACATAACATTAAAGGGTATGTTTAAATTGTCCACAAGTCAGACGTTTATAACATCAGAGACTTATTGTATATATATTACTAGCACACACATCTATAGTTTGTACAAAAGCATGGGATTTAGAGATAAACGTGCTATCAAAATACATGAATTAATTATAGAAGCAACCATATTCTTTTCACTTGACCCTTTTGCATTGAGGTTTATTTTTACAAACATTATTTGTAAATACACTGGAAAGTTAATATCAAGAAGCTATTTCCTTTGTTGGGGTGAGACCTGGGACCCATTAATCTTTCACATATTTAAAATAATAATAGTAAATGTTTGGCAAGTGCTAATACCATGTCCAATCATTTTGATTTCCATTTCCCCTTAACGTCTCCCAAGCACCCTATGAAGTTGATTATCTTATTATGTTCCCATTTGTCAATGAGGAAAGCGAGGCACAAGGAGTTTGGAAGCCACACTCTGTAAACAGTGCAGTTTATAGTCAAATCCTTGTGCTTTGACTCCAGAACTGTCTGTCAGCCTGTCTTCCTCCTCTTTTTCATAAAAGAATCAAATGATATTTGCATGCTGCCTGATTTCTCTAGTAAATATGAAATAAACTACAAATTTAAAAAACATACAGGTCCTCACTATTTTCCTAAGTGTTGAACCTGGCAACAGAGTAATGCTAACAATTATTCTTTGGTAAGTTATCCCCAAAGCGTTCTCCAACGGTGCTACCCACCCACAAATGTCATGCAGAGAGACTCCTGGGGGTTGAAACTTCTTCTTCTTCTTCTTTGCCATATTTATATATTTATTTTAAAGTCTTACCTGCCAACGTAGTGTTTTCCACCAACCTGAGGAGGGCATACTTCCCCAGGCCCAACAGTCTTTTGCTTCTACTCAAGACTGGTCTCATTTATTATTACTCTGAACTGTGCTCCACATGTTTCTCTCACTCTCTCCAGAACCATCTAATCAACCAATTTTCAGAACAGTTAGCTGGAGCTGGGAACCATTTAAATCTTATAGGCTCAGGATTGTGGGTACTGGTACTTGCCAGCAGTCTACTGGATTGAAGGTTTCCATGTCTTCCCATTTTCATCATTCTTCTTTCCTGTAGATAGAAAGATATCAATGAATGTATCTTATATGTTTCCAATGCCCTTCGCAAGTTTGGGTCGATTTTTGGTTTTGTTTTTCCCTGACCAGTTTTTCAGAACTGGGTCTTTAGTCATTGAAGTAGCCTGTCGAACATTGTCTTTGTGAAGTATGCCATGCCAGCTGGTCTTGATAGGCCCTGGCATCCAAGGTCCAGTGAGTCATGCTCTAAGGGTGGTTTGGTTATATCTAAGATGGAATTTTGACACCACATTCATAGCTCAATTTTCAGCAAAGATAAATAGTCATGCACAAATATTCTCTATCACATATATGCTGGCGTGTGTTATATGTTTCTGGGTATGCTGCCACTCCTATCGCACCTGCCTGTCTATCCATGCGTCTGCACATAGATCACCATTAATGCAGGGTTGTGTACCTCTGTTGCTTTAATTCTTACTCTCTTCCCTTGTATCCCTCACTTTTTCCTAGCTTTCCGCTATTGGCTATGCCTTCCCCTTTACCAAGTAACACTTGTGAATCCTCATGTCTGTGACTTCTTGCCTCCACCCTTTGCTTTGGGTTTGTAAACCTATTCCTTATTTTTTGTAATAATGATATCATGCAACACTTGTCCTTTATGATGGACTAATTTCACTGAGCACAATGTCCTCTGGCTTCATTCATGTTAGCTAGGGTGTTACAGACTCATCATTATTCTTTAGTGTCACATAGTGTTGCGTTCCACCCCTGGTTTATCAGTTTGTTGTACTCTGGTGCCTCCTGTTTGCTATGATGCTAGAAGCTATACCCAAAGTGAACAGCTTTCAGTGGGCACTCAGACTAAGGACAAACTACACAAACAAATCGACTGTCCACTTTGGAGCAATTAACCTCTGAAAACCTTTATATAACATTAAGACATTGTCAGATACTAAAAATCTAATGTCTAGAAGCAGAACATTGTCAGAGATGGTGCCCGAATATAAAAGATATATAAATTCAAGAAGTAACATTCTTTAATGTATATTCAGATCATACATACTTGAATTTATTTTGACTTCACAACTTTAAGACTGAGGAAGTGATATATCCATCATATATACAACAACTTTGAACGTTACATCCTTTTATTGTGGTAAATTTACATGTAAAGAAGCAGAACATCGTCAAAGATAGTTTCAGAGGATGAGCTCTTCAAGTCAGGAAGCACGCAAAATATGACTGGGGAAGAGCTTCATTCTCAAAACAGACTCAGCCATATGACACAGGCGGGGGAAAGCCTGTGGGGGCCTTTACTTGCTGATGGGACGCAACTCCAAAATGAGCAGCAACAGCTGTAAGCATCAATTAATCATTGGAGCTTGAATGTAAGAAGTAGTACAAATCTAGGGAAATTGGAATTCATTAAAAATGAAATGAAATACATATTGATATGCTAAGTTTTAGGGAGCTGAAATGGTCTGGTATTGACCATTTTTAAATCAGAAAATCATATGATTGACTATACTAGGAATGATTCAATCAAGAGTAACCATCTTGAATTCGTAGTAAAATAAGATACATCAAGATATATCTTGTCTGTATTGGGATAATGTCTATCCCTTTTCAAGAAAATTCTGTCAATACAACTATTATTCAAATGTACACACTGACCACTAAAGCTAGTGATGAAAAAATTGAGAATTCTACCAATATCTTCAGTCTGAAATCGATCAAACATGCAACCCAGGTGCACTGATAATTATTGTCCATTGGAATGCAAAAGCTGAAACAAAGAAGAAGGGAAAGTAATTGAAAAATATGGCCTTCGTGATAGAAAAGAAGCTAAGATCACATGATAGAATTTTGTAGGAGCAATGATTTATTCATAAAAAATACCTTTTCATCAACATAACAATTAATTGTTCTTAAGTTATGGCTCTGATTAAATGTCAGCCCAGACGCTTTTCAAATATCTATGGTTGGATTGTTTGTCTTTTCCTAGTCGAGGTGTTGAAATTTTCTATAAATTTTAGACTAATCTCTTGTCCAATATGTCATTGATCTCAATTTTTTGACTGTCTGTGGAATCTCTCTTTACTCTTTTGGTGAAATCTTTTTTTTTTCGGTGGGGGGGTGGCGCATCACTGCTCTCAGTGGTGGGAGTAGGAGGCCCAGCCCCACTGCTGGAATTGAGCCTCCGTCCCAGTGGGCCGCAGTCTCCTGCACAACCACTATGCCACCAGGGCTCAGCCCCTGGTGAAATCTTTTGATGTACATAAGTATCTAATTTTTTAGCAGTCCTACTGATCTAGTTTGTCTCTGTGTGTTTTTCATTATTTTTTATAGTATACTTATGTCATATCTTCCAGCCCCTAAGTTTGTCCCTATATTTTCATTGATATTATTTATAGTTCTAGATTTTAACTTATCTCTTTAAAATCGATGCCAAAATTGGGGTCATGATTACATTATAGCTGTAGATTTGGGGTAATATTGACATTTTCACAATGATAAGTCTTCCTATCCATGAGCATGGTATAGTATTCCCCTTATTTAGGATTCTTTTGGTTTCTTATAATGTAGTGTTTTATAGTTTTCTTTGTGCCTCACTTTTGTTTCTTAGTTAGATTTTGTTTCTTTAGTTAGATTTATTCCAAAGTATTCATCTTTTGGGTGGCTATTGTAAATGGTGTCTATGTTAGACAGGGTTCTCTAGAGAAACAAAACCAGAATACTCATAATTTTATATGATATAATTTTATTTAGATAGATAACATAAGAAACAAAGTTAATTAATCTATGAAGCAGTACAAATGGCTCAGTGCAACTCCTGTAAGAGCTGTGAGACACTGGCGGTCCTTCAAGTCTTGAGGGCGGCCATGTAGTCCTCTGTAGAGCAATTCAGGCTATCTGGCCACATGCAGCAAACAGCAAGGCAGGTAGGAGATGACAGGATCCGACAGTCCTCAGCTCAAGGGATGTCGATTCCAATGGTGTGGCAGAGCAAGTCTTGAAGGAAAATCAAATTACAATAGCACAGTCAACGGATTAGGTGTCCCCAGGTAGTGCAACTTGCAAATTGAGGCACAGAAAAAGCAAGGCAGCCACACACTGGTCCCATGATCAAAAAGCAAGAGACATGAAAGTCAAGGCTTGCTGAGACATTGATCCCCCCCACCCCGCCCCCGCATCCTCCCACCTTCAATTAATCCCACATGTGTTCATTGGCCATGCTGGCACAATAAATGCTAACGATCTCAGGACCATTGTCCTGTTTTCCTTTTCAGATCTCTGTTAACATAAAGAAAACCAACTGACTTTTGTTGGTTGATCTTGTCCCCTCCCACTTGCTGAATCTTTTCATTAGTTCTAACAATTTTCTTGCCGTGTCTTTGGGATTTTCTATATGATCATATCATCTGCCTATAGGAAGAATCTTATTGCTTTTAACCCATTTGGATGCCATTAATTTCCCTTTGCTGACTGATAGCGCTAAGATTTTCAACACAATATTAAATAGGAATTGTGACAAAGGGTATCCTTCTCTGGTTACTACTAAGGGGAAAGCTTCCCATTTCTCTTCATGGAGAGAAATGTTGGTCATAGTTTTTGTATATGAACTCTTCTTAATGTTTAAGAACTTCAGTTCTATTTTAATTTTTGAGTGCTTTTATAAGGAATGAGTGTTAGATTTTGTCTAATGCCTTTTCTGCATTAATCGATACTATTTTCTTTGTGTAATTGATTGCATGGATATCCGATATTAAAGTATTGTAATGGATTGCATTGATATCCAATATTGAAGTGTTTGTGCATAATCTCACTTGATCATGATGTAATAATTTTAATATATGAGGGAGTACCTAAAAAAAGGAATTTTTCCCCAAAACTATGTATCTAATTTTGTTTCAACAAAACAACCTTGTCACTTTCAAAGTACTGTCCATTACACTTAAGACATTTGTCAAATCTGTGATTACATTCTTGGAAACATTTTTCAAATTCATCTCTTTGGATGACTGACAGCCCCTCTCTCATTTTTTCTTCACCTCTTCTAGGCATCAAATCACTGTCTTTTCATATCCTGCTTTATTCACAGAGAACAAACGAAGTTACATGGAGCAAGGTCAAGTGAGTAAGGTGTGTGGGGCAAGAGAGGCACACTGGTTTTTGCCAAAAACTGGTGCACTGGTGCATGAGCAGGTGCATTGTTGTGGTGGCAAAACCAGTCCCCCATCTGTCATAAATCAGGCTTTTTGGTCGCACTCTGGTACACAATCTTTTCAGAACCTCTAAATAGAAGACTTAATTAACAGTCTGACCTGGTAGAACAACCTCCAAATGTCCTACAGGTTGACATTTTTGTCAGTTTGGGAAGTTGACAAATGACCAGAACGAGGTTTGTCATCAGTTGACATTTCACCTTTTTTGGGATGAGAAAACCACTTGTACACTTGAGTTTTTCCATAGAATTGTCCTTGAAAGCTGTGTTTTTAACATCACAACCATTTCTGCAGCATTTTTCTTGAGCTGGGAAAAAATTTTCACATCCAAACACTGTTTCTTTAAATCAGCCATGACCAAAAAAAAAAAAAGAGGTTTGGGTGAAACTGCTTTCAAAAAAACTAACTGTGATCTGAGGTCATCCCAGGTGACACCACTGGGTGCACTAACTCAGAGGCAGTTTCTGCTGCATGCTTGTCTACCAGGAAAAACGCATACTATGAAAGCTCTGCTCCACCCAGCACAACTCAATTTTGGGGGTACCCCCTTGCATTATTAAATTTTATATATTAAGAACAATGATATTGTTGAGGTTACTCATTGTGCAACAATCTACAAGGATGGAAATATATTGAGAATTTTTTCATCTTATGTTCATGAAGGATATTTTTGCCTAATTTTTTTTATTAATGTGTCTGCTGGTTTGGTGGTCAGGATTTTACTCACTTCTTAAAATGAATTCAGGATTTTTTTCATCCCCTTCTATAGTCTGGAATAGTCTGTGTAGAACTGTTGTCAGCTTCTCTCTGAATTTTCAATAGTATTAACTAGTAATGCTGCCTGGGCTGGACTTTTCTTGTTGGTGTGGCAGTCATGTGCTTATGTTAATTTTATGATTGAAATGTAGGGGTGGAGTCTAGCCTGTTAATCTGGAGACAGCCATTGAGTCGCCAATGAGGCCTCCGTGTGGGCATGGCTTTCTCCTGAGACTTCTGGGAAATCTCGCGATATTTCCCTCATGAAGATGAGAAGCTATCTCCCCAGTTGTTGGGAGTTAGTCTCAGAGACGATGAATCATGGACAAGACAAAATGGCAGCATCCGAGAAGCTGGAGGAGCCGGCGGAGAGACCACATGGCTTTGCCCTGATGAAGCCAGACCCCTGAAGCTGGAGTGGCCACATGGAGACCTCTGCCAGTGATGAGTTGCTTCTGCTGTTGATGGACCTTGAACCCTGGAAGCGAGGAGCCATGTGGAGCCCCCTGCCAGCACTAGGACTCTGCACCCATTGACCTGTGACTTTGTGAGTCGGAAGGAGACTTTATAGACTGATTTTGGGCATACAGGTTAACATTGAACTTATGACTTTAAATTGGACAGGGCTCAATGTCCTGTTCCTCTTGTATATAAACCTTTTCCTTATATCTATATGCGTGTCTATGAAATTTGTTCCTCTAGCCTACCTGGACTAACACAGTTGGTGACTATTTAAATGGCCTTATCAATTTCTTCTTTCATTATGGAAAATGTTCAGGTTTTCTCTTCAATCCATGCTGGCCTACATAGGTAGAGGGTTTCTAGAAGATCCCCAGAAGATTCTCGTTAAATTGTCTATTCTGATTCAGTACATCTGAGGTACAAACACAGATACTCAGCCTGGGGCTGAAATCGGATAAAACCAGTGGTAGCCCTGGTAAATTTGCCCTCACTCTGAAATAATTGAACCAACCTCTACTCACAACAAATTCTTCATCACAATGGCCTTCACTTGCTGAAGGCACTGTTTGAAAATGCAGTAGAGTTAAATTAAAGCACTCAAAATAAAATATATTTTTTTTTTAAAAAACCTTACTGCCATCCCTCAATTCTGATTCAGCAATTCTACAGGACATCGTAGAACTGCCCTTCTGGGTTTCTGAGACTGTGACTCTTTACGGAAGTAAAAAGCTCCTTCCTCCTGCGGAGCAGCTGGAGGTTCTGATTTGCTGATCTTGCAATCAGCAGCCAAAGTATAACCAATCTGTTACTGGGGTTGCTAAAGGCACCAGGTTCCTAAAGTTAAATGAACCATCTGCACTTGTTCTGACATATCTTCTTTTTTTTTTTTTTATTTAGGCATCCCTGCCCTCAGGTGGTGGGAGTAGGAGGCCCAGCCTTTGCTCTTCTGAGCTGGAATTGAACCTCCATCCCAACGGGCCGCAGTCCCGCGCACAACCACTACGCCACCGGGGCTCAACCCTGACATATCTTCTTAAAGATATACTTAGGACTAGAACTCTTCCATAATGGAAATTACTTGTAGTAAAAATATACTTGATATATTTATATGTATAGGTGTGTATGTATATGTGTGTATATATAAATGAAATATATACAAATAAAATCATTTTCAATACATTTTTGGCCCAAAGTCATAAACTCAAGGTGTATATATATATATATATATATATATATATATGTGTGTGTGTGTACGTATTTTGTCATCTATGTGTGTACACACATGTGTATGGACGTATATGTCTATATATAGATCACATAAAATAGATAACTACATAGAGAAGTATATATGTACACACACACACACATAGGCCTATTTGTGGGTATGTATATATACACACACACTTATGTGTATATATACCCATACATATATTTATATGTGTGTTTACAGATTTATATGTGTGTGTACATAAAGATCTACAGACTCATATATGTACATACATATATATGTATACACTATGTGTATATTATTTGGGGCCCAAAAAGTGTATTGAAAGTGATCTTATTTGTGTACATGCTGACTGTGCATCCTCTGGGAAGGTGAGTCGATGTCACTGAGGTGCATGAGAGATCCAGGCCTCTGGTACGGTGATGTGGTGGCCAAAAGAGGCATTAGGTTGAGGGCCGGAGGCCCCAAGTCTGCTAGCTATTTCTCAGACCTCAGTCAAGTCACTTCACTTACATGGCCTCAGCTTTATCATCTTCAAAAGGGAAAGACTAAACTAGATGGCTTCTTTGTCCTTGTCATCTCTCAAGCTCTATGAACCTATCCACTAAATCTAATAAAACAACAAAATGTTTGTACAGACAGGAGTTTTGATATTTCACAAATTATATAAGTACATCTATAGATGACAAATTGTCCAGAAAGAAATGCAGTTCATTGAAAGCAGCTGGGTCTTTTAAAAAATGGAGTTAAGTTTTAGAATAAAAATTATCCTTCATATAATTTACTCTTGAGTTGAATATTCATATGGTACTTTGAGATCTAGCAGGCCAAAGGATCATCTGTTAGAGACAGGCAAATACAAAATCATCCTCTAAATCACACCTGATTATTTGAGCTTTGCTATTAGGGGTAAGGAGTTCCACATAAACTTAAAGCTGGCTCCACTAATGTACTAATTTTAACATTTTAAAGCCTATCCATTTCAAATCCGTGTGAAATGAAAATGTTCATTAGAGTAGGAGTCAGAAAATCAAAAGATGCTATCTTGGTTCTAATACTAACTAGTCCTTTGATCTTCGACAAGCCCAGAAAACCAGATTGATTCTCCTTTTTCTACATATAAAATGGGAAAATTTCCTTCATCCTACTTATCTCACAAGGTTACCATGAGAATCAAAAGAGATAATGAATGTGAAAACATACCAAAATAATAAAAACCAGTGTACAAATACCACTAAGTGCTCTTCTGCTCTGCCAAAGATGTGAGAAGTTCAAGAACTCAATTCAAGTGGGATTCAGCATGCCATTTCCGTGAAGTGAAAGAGATCTGCCAAATGGCTGGATACTTGGAATTTTCCACAAGAAGTTTGCTGCCTAGGCCCAATTGAAGGCATCCGATAAGCAGTATAGGCTCTCCAATCAGTTAACCTCTTGTTTGGATACTTGGTTTTAGTTATATACCAAAGCTTGGCCTGCAAAAAAAAAAAAAACTGAACAAGAAGAGAGAAAAGGAAGAAAGAAAAGGAGGAGTCCATCTTTGAACTCACAGACCTTAACCAACAAAAGAAAATGGAAGTGTAGCTTAGTCTTGTCAAGTGGTTGTCATTCATGAACAGTTACTAGATATAAATTACCGTGATTTAAGAAAGTGATGTTGTTCATCAACAGTGGCTAGAGCAAAGGAGAAGTCTAATTGCATTGGCCAAAATGATGGAGGCTGGGAAAGAGGAAACCATTGGGAAGAGAGTAAGAGTGAAAGGCCAGAGGTATCGTAAATGTTTGGTGTGGGAGGGAGAGTATGGACAGATAGATATATTTGCTGCTAAAGGATCTACATATATCCTCCTCTCTGGAGGATGGGCAATGAAGGAGTGGGAGAAAGGAGACATCAGGCATTGTAAGATATGACAAAATGATAATAATAATTTATAAGCTATCAGGAGTTCATGGGGGTGGGGGGGGGAGCCAGGAGTGAGAGAGAAAATGAGAATCTGCTGCCAAGGGCCCAAGTAGATATCAAGTGTTTTGAGGATGATGATGGCAACAGGTGTATAAATGTGCTTGACACCATGGATGGACGGATGGATTGTGATAAGCATTGTACAAGCCCCCTATAAAATGTTTTTTTACCCCAATCATTTTATTAGGGGCTCATACATCGTTTTTCACAATATATTAAATAAGCATACTCGTCAAGCACCCTCTCATGTCCACTTCTATTATTATTCTCCAATCGTCCACCTTTTTCCCTTTAGCCCCTAGTATCGGCTTATCCATTCCTTCCCCTCTTCCCCTGGTCTCTCCTCCCCTCCAACCCTCAATAGTTTATACATTGTTATTGTTTTGTCATATTGTACACTGCCCGACCTCTCCCCCAACCCACTCCTTTGATGCCCGTCCTTCAAATAAGAGCTTGTGTATATATCCTTGCTGTTGGTTCCGTCTCTCTACCCCCCCTTCCCTCCACCCTTCCAGTATCTCCACTCTAACCATTGGCCTGAAGGGGCCCATCCATCCTGGTTTCCCCATATCTCCTGCTCCCCTCTATGCCAGTGTGACTTCTCCAGTCCATCTGGATTTGCAAGGTAGAGTTGGGACCATGATGGTTGGGGGACAGGGAGGAAGGCTTCAGGAACCAGAGGAAACTTGTATGCATCA